>PVLD010000602.1:0-265185 GCA_004027595.1 Dinomys branickii | reverse complement strand
TTCTTTGTCGTGGAAATATTTTATTTCTCCATTGAATTTGAGGGATAATTTTGCAGGATACATCAATCTGGGTTGGAAGTTGTTTTGTCTCAGAATCTGTAGTATCTCGCTCCAAGCTCTTCTTGATTTCATGGTTTCCGTTGAGAAATCTGCTGTGATTCTGATGGGCTTTCCTTTATAGGTGATCTGTTTCATTTCTCTGGCAGCTTTTAATATTGTGTTCTTTTTCTGGATATCTGGGATCTTGACTATTATATGACTGTGTGTGTTCTTCTTTTGATTATGGATCATTGGGGTTCTATATGCCTCGCTTAACTGAACTTCAGTATCTTTTACCTTGTTTGGGAAATTTTCTGCTATTATTTCATCAAATATTCCTTTTATATCGTTTGTGAGATCTCGTGGTGTTTCACACACTTCTATAATTCGAATATTGTTACGTTTTGCCTCATCTTGCAGCTGTTGGATTGACTTTTCTTGTGTCTTTGATGATATCATGAGATTCTTCCTTTCATGCTCATAAGCTGCCATGCTGTCTTCAAGTTCTGAAATTCTATCTTCGGTGTCATTTAAACGGTTTTTCATGCTTTCAGCATTAGTTTTCAAATCCTGGCATTCTCTGTGGACCTGTTTCATTATTGGTAATTCATTCCTAAATTGCTCTTGTAACATTTCCATTTGTTTCGTATTTTCTTCTAGTCTTTTGTCTATTTCTTGTCTATGTGAATGGAACATTTCTTCCATCATTGTTTTCAGCTCGTTTTTTGTCTGAGAAATCATTGCGGGTATGTGGGTTATTTCTGCTTTAAGCTCTTTCATGGCCTGTTGGAGTTGTTTCATTTCAGATGCAATCGTTTCATAACTTGAAGTTATGAGGCTTCCTGGTTCCCCTGTATCTTCACATTCAAAACTTGTTCTGGGTGGGGTTGAGTTTTGAGACTGCGTTTTGTTCCTCTTTTTTCCCATTTTTGGGTATCAGATTCAAAATGTGGAGCTACAAATTCCACAGGCAGTTCAGCAGGCAAAGGTCTGCTGCAGAGGCTGCTCCAGTGATTCCTTCTCTTTGGGAGAATGTCCCTTAAGCTGTCTGCTGAGATTTCCACTTCTACTCCCTACCCCAAGACCTGGACAGGGCGAATAAACAGCTCGCCGCCCTAGGAGTCTTGCAGACAGGCCACTCAGGTGTTCCTCCCTGGGTGGAGCTCCTTCCCCCCTCACAAATCCCATTGGGGTGTCTAGCTAGCTCTTCCCACCCAGGAGATCCCGCAGTCCTTAAAGCTGCTTTGATGTCACTCGCTGGGCTGAGCTTCTTCCCTATTCAGGAAAAACCGGTTAGAGCGCCCACTTAACTCACCCTGTGATCATGCAGACAGGAATGCCGTTCAGGTGTATCTCCCTGGATGGAGCTTTTCCCTGACTCAGAAATCCTGCTGATCCCTGTTGCTCCAGTTCGCACAGCGCCGGCTGTGGGGGTGGGGTTCTGAGCTGGATCCTGGACCGCTGCCCAGTTTGGCGCAGTCTGTCCCAGTAGCGTGTTTTCTGAGTTTCCTCTGCTCCGCTGCCTCCAACAAATCCTGGTTACAGCCGCCTCTGAGCCAGTCGGGTTCAGAAGCCGAAGCCGTTCTTCCCTCCGCACCTCGCTCTCTCGGCTGTATGCGATTTAAACCGAGCTGCGGCCCAAGCGCAGCACCGATCTCTCAGGCACCCAGCTCTCAGGATCCGCCCACTTCTCGCCGCGCAGCTTGTCAGCCGGCCCTTTAATGCTCAGGCCGTGGAGAGCAGCCTGATCAGTTGGAATTTTGCATCCACGGACCGGGCAGCCACGCGCAAAGGATCGGTCTCTAGGAGAGATTCCCTCTGCTGCTCACCTGGTCACCATCTTCCCAGAAGTCTGCTCTTTCATTTCTGAGGTCACTAATTTTCTCTCTTTTTGCCTTAGCTATCCTTAATTGGCCTGGCTACAGATTTATCTGATTTTAATGATCTTTTCAAAAAGCCAACTTTAATTTTGTTAATTTTTCTCTGATACTCTTTTCAATTTCATTGGTTTTCACTTAGATTTTCATTATTCCTTTATTTCTTCTTATTTTCAATTTTATTTGCCTTTTCCCCTCTAGTTTCCTAAAATGGAAGTTTATGATTGATTTTAGACTTTCTTTTCTAATATGTACATTTGGTGCTACAAATGTCCTTCTATATTCAGCATTTTCTGGATTCTATAAACTTAATAAGTTCTACCTTTATATTCATTTGGTTTAAAATACTTAAAAATTTCTCACAGTTTTTCACTGTAGGTATTATTTAGAAATATTTTAGAATTTTCTGGACCTTCTGTCTGGCATTGATTTTACAATTATTTTGGCTTGAGGGAAGGTATATGATTTCTACACTAGTAAAGTTGTTGAGGTGAGTTTCATCTTGCAGAATGTGGCCTTTGTGGGTGAGTGTCCCAAGTGAACAATGCATGAGCTGGTCTCTTCAGATGAAATAATTTACAGATATCCCTTATATCCAATTGATAGTGCTGTTGAGCTCTACCCTACTCCTACTGATTTTCTGACCACTGTATCCATCCATTTCCAATCCACTCTGACAATCCTTTTATTGGTATTTTTAAGCCACTGACTTTGAAGAGACTGCACTTACACTGTATTACTGTTTACCCTACTTCCTGGTTTCTATTAGCGTATTTTTCTTATTTTGGTCTTCAGTGTGATGCCTTTTGTAGTTTGAATTGACATTTAATGCTACTCATTGCCTCTCCTTTATTAAACAGTGCATCAGTTGTACTACTATTTCCTTACCTAGTGGCTGCCCTAGAGGTTGAAATATACCTTTACAATTAATTGAAGTTCTTTTTTTTTTCTTTTTTGTGGGTAGCAGGAATTAATCTCAGGACCTTGGACTTCCCAGGCAGGCACTGTGCCACTGAGCTATATCCCCAGCCCCTCCAAGTTCATTTTTGTATTACCAACTGCATCATGGGTAATACAACTACCTTATTTTAAAACAAGAATACCAGCAAAATACTCAGTATTTAAACATAAGTTTAATACATATATATATATATATATATATATGTATATACACACTTGTACATATATAAGCGTAATTAAGTAAATACTTAGTTGCTATTATCATTTTAACAAACTGTTACATTACCTCCTTTAATAAAAAAACCAAAAGAGTTTCTTTTATTTTCACTTATTAGTATTTTGATATTCTTCTTTTCTTTAGGGAGACGTTGGTTTCTGACTTAGGTCACTTCTTTGTCTCCAAAGAATTTAAGATTTCATGCACTGCAGTTTTATGGGTATCAGAGAGGTCTCTACTTTTACAGGGCCTTGGGGGATATTTATGTAAGTGTACAAAAGTCTGGATTGGCAGACTTATTTTCTCAAAACTTTACGTACTTCACTCCCATGTAGTCTATCTTGTATGATTTTCTGAAAAGACAGAAGTAAATCTTATCTTTATGCCATTTTAGATAACTTTTTAAAAATATGTGCATCTTTTGAGATTATTTACTTACTTATGTACATTTATGGTACTTGCAATCAAACCCAAGACCTCCTAGATACAAGTGTTTTACCACTAAGCCACAAACCTGGCCCTAGAATATTTTTGCTTTTACTGAAATTTGAATATAATATGCCTGGATGTATTTCAAATTTCATTTTGTTCTGTATTTATTGTGCTGCTTTTTTTGTATCATTTCTGGATCTGTGGTTCGGTATCTGATATTAATTTGAGGAAATTTTCTGTCACTTTTTTTTCAATGTTGCTTCTAGTCCTTTCTCTCTCCTTCAGATGCACAGCTCAGACATATTGTGAATTTGTTTCACAGTCCCCCCACGTGTCTGTTTTCACTGTTTTTTGGGTAGAAAGTTTCTACTGTCATATCCTCAAGCTCAGATATTCTTTTCCTTAGCTGAGTCAAGTTTAGTAAGCCAGTCAATGACATTCTTCACCTCTAAAACACACGACATATTGGATCTCTAGTATTTCTCCTTTATTCTTTCTTAAACTGTGTGCCTATCTACTTTCATTAGACCAGCTGTTTTTTATGATATGTATATTTCTTGTGATGGCCCTAAACCTATTGATCATAGATTTTGCTTTTATGGTCTGGCCATTCTAACATTCCTACCGTATCTGATTCTGGTACCAATGCATGTTCAGTCTCTTTGGTATGGCTTTGGCAGCCAGGCGTGCTGGCTCATGCCTGTGATCCCAGCACTTGGGAGGCTGAGGCAGGAGGATTATTGTGAGTTCCGGACCTGCCTGGGCTACAAAGTGAGCTCAAAGTCAGCCTGAACTGCTTAAGGAGACTCTGCCTCAAAACAGAAAAAAATTTTGTCTATTATGCCTTATCAGTTTGTTGTTCAAAGGTGGACATGAGGTACTGGGCAAAGAGAGCTGTGGTAAACAGGCTTATACTATATTGTAGTAAGATGTGAAAGAAAAATATCGTTGGGATCCGTTGGGTTCTTGCTGCAGCCCAGGAAGGAACAGAGGCGAGAATGAGGAAAAAATAGACGAGAGACAAAATCTGGGATCAGGTGGAGGTCCCCTGTCTCAGGGAGAAGCGGAACTACTCAAGAACAGTAGAGCCTTTATTTACACATTCTGGAGGTTGGTTAATTTTAGCCTCGCCGTCCCCCCCCCCCCCCCCCCCCCCCCCCAGCAATCAGTTAGCAAGCTACATTGGCTTGTTTACTCCCTCTGAAGAGCTCCAGGGCTCTCCGGCTCCCACACTCCCGGGCACGCGTGCTCTCGGGCTCCCGTGCTCTCGGGCTCCCGTGCTCCCGGGTTCCCGTGCTCTCGGGCTCCCGTGTTCTCGGGCTGGCTTCCTCTTGCACCTGTAATTACTTTCCAGCTTTCACGGATCCCGACAAAATTATTTTACAGTTGTACCCTGCGTGTTGTGAACTCGGACCCGGAGCTTCTCCTAGGCTTTGCACTGCTTCCCCGGCGGTAGGAGCGCAAGGCGCTGGCGGGGCCTAGAGCTGGTGTTGATTCTTCGCGCATGGGGAGGGTCGCAGGAAGCGAGAGTAGATGTTGCTCTCCTCACAGGCGTATTACCTTTGGGTAAATCTTCAGCAAATGAGGCTGTGGTGAAATAGATTCTCCTGAGGGCAGACCTTGTGGGGCACAGAATGCTGTACTGTGTTGCAAACCGTTTCCCTGTCCCCTCCCCCAGGCAGCAGTACCTGGGGATTGTTTTTCTGTGTCAGGAACTGCCAGAGCTCCTTGCAGAAAACTCACGAATTGTAGTAGGCCCTACACAACTGGGTCCCGGTGCAGCCTCCAGCTCCTGCTGTCCACCCTGATCCTACAGCAGTTCGTCAGTTTCGTTCTTTACCCCGGTGCTTGGTCCATGGAGGTTTCTGCTTCAGTAAGTTGCAGTCCTCTGCATTTGCCTGTTTTTAAATTTTGGGGGGCAGCAGTTTGCCCGACAACCGCACTTCTCTGACAGAAGAGCTATTGCTTTTTAGTTTGCTCAGCTTTCTACTTCTAAGTCTGGAGAGGTAACGACTAAGCTCTTTGCGTGCTAGGGCACAACACGGAAGTTAGGAGTCAGCTTTAAAGTTTTCAGTTTATTATTGAGTTCCTGCAGTGTTCTGAGTGCTTAAAAGGACAGGAATGTTTTGTTTATTCTATTTTCAAATCTATGCAAGACTTTGCAGCCTTTGCAAAGATTTAAACCAGAGTTTAAAAATAGAATAAATAATGTTAAGAAATAAGAAAATTCAAATGACAATAGTTTGATCTATGAGAGTTACGCGGATGGTTTCTCTTAAAAGGAATGTAAGGAACCCTGGAATGGAGACGTCAGGAGGTGAATCATAGGATGCAGGCTTTGTGAAAGTAGGTACTGGTAATCATAGCATTTTATACGTGCTTGTTAACTGACCAGTTGATTGACTTATAGTCTTGCTAAACAGTCTAAGGATGGTTGACCAGTCAAATATGATGATGTTTGTAAATTCTGATAATTAAAAAGTGTTCAAGGAAGATTTAAACAGCTATTAGTATTAGATATATTTGGTCTTTTCAAAAACAGTGAGTTGTGTCTTACTTTCTAGATGATTTAAAGCTTTTAATCATTCCGTTCTCAAACTGTGGGCTGAGGTAACCAGGTGACCAGCATAGCAGACATACTTAGGATTTGCAAGGTACTCTAAATATTCAAGGGAATGGCACGGACATTTGCTAGATGGCTATGATTAAGTTGTTTGCACCTAACTGGTTAATAAATAACACTGTTATATAATTCTCTTATCCTAGGGACACCATGAAAATTTAATCAATTCACTAAGGATATTGTGAACGAAGAAAGTTTACAAACACGTATTATGTTATCTAAATGTGAATATATGGCATATGAGTCAAAAATGTTAAAATTGGAATTCCTTCATCATCATGAAAACATAAAATTCTGTGAAAAAATGTATATGCCTCATTTTAATAAAATAGTGATGAAAAATATAGTAGTACAAGTAATTCATAGCAAGTTGGTTTTAAGAAGCTACAGATTCTTTGGAATTCATAGTGCATTGGCCCATAGAGAGAATGTTAGAAAGTTTGAAAACATTCTCACACAACCTAATACCTATTTATACCGTATTATAGCGAATGCCAATTAGAATTCTACTGGATTGTAGTTAACAATTTCTGTGTAGAATATTTGTACTACACGGTAAGTGAGGTACTGCTTGAGAGAACATACATTATTTTGAAGTTAATAGTGAACAGTACCCGTATTTACAAACACACACAAATACATAGGTCATACCCAGGAGAAATCAATATAGATATTGAATGTCAGCCACTCTTGAAATTTGATAACCTGAAAGTTGGCTATGGATCTCTGATGCTTCAAAGTTTTATGTTGTTTTTTTCAGAATTTTTTTCCAAGCAAATATTGTCACATGTGATTGGATTCATGAGGCAATTTATTCAATGGACATGTCTTTTCCAAATATTGTAGAAGTATATAAAGATACCTAAATGCTAAACTTTTATTGTATACATTTTGGTCTTGGTTTTATAATTAGATTACTTTTTCTACTTCTGCTTTATAGTAACTGTTAACCAATGCTTTTCAACAGAAAAATAATTTCACATAGAAATATAATGTCCAACAAGATACAAATGAGACATATATATATATATATATATATATATACATTTTGATTTTTGAGCAGCCATATTCAAAAGATAAAAACAAATGTAAAAATTTAATTAAAATACATTTTATTAAACCAGTATACCTAAGAAATTATCAACATGTGACCAATATACAAGTGATCAGTAATATAATTTATGTTCTTGTTTTCACAGTCTTTGAAATCCAGTGTGTATCTTTGACTTTCAGTTTTAAACACAATGCGAACCAGACATATTGTGAGTGTCCCATGGCTGCCATATTGGATATGATAGACGTAGGCGGACTGCAGTAGAGTCACCTACTTTTGTCTGTTCAAATTCAGGTTCATTAGCCCAGACTTACTGAATCCAAATCTTTAGGAGAGCACCACGTGAGCTGAAATTTGAAAATTTTCCTGCTGAATCTTTATCATGGGCTGGGGATATAGCTCAGTGGAATAAGAGCTTGCCTAGCAAGCGCAGGGTCCTGAGTTCGATCCCCAGTACCGAAAAAAAAAGAAAAAATAATAATAAATTGTCTTTTGAATCTTTATCATGATGACATTTAAGAGCACTTACTTCAAAAAGTGTGTGTGATTCATTCTACCCCCACCACACACACTTAAACACACATGAACACACAGCAGCAATCCAGTCAATTGCTATTTTCTCTTTTCTCCATCTCCCCATTTTTCAGGCAAACTTTAACGGGCCTCACACATGTATTCGCTTTTTGACTCGTATCTGTGGGTGAAAGAATTTGCTTGTTTTCATTCATATGGTTCAAATGCTGAGAACACCTACTAAGGAAGGGCAGTGTTTTGGCCATGCTGACCTTTCATTAATGCTGAAGTTGGGCAGTTCTATTCTGATCAGTTGATGGCTACTTCATGAATTTTGCAATGGGCACAGATAATTTAACAGATACAGTTTATTAGACTCCCTTTTTAAAAGGAAAAACGTTTTCAGTCAATTCTATGCAGAAAGTTTGGTGGAACCTTATTTAGTATTTCCTGAATGGGCTTGAGACCCCCAAAGAAATGATAAAGATGACTGTAATATTTTTTTCTCCCAGAGACAATTGATTATCACATCCACAGAAGTGACAAATGGTAATTAAAGGGAAAGAACAAAATAAAAAATATTGTCTCAAAAGGACTTCTCAATCATTCTTCCAGAGGCAGGTGACTTTTTACACACTTCCCATTGGTGAAGTAAATACAAACTGAATTCTCGTGTTAAAAGTGTTTACTTTTGCACCAAAAACAGTAACACAGGCACTGCGTTTCAATTAAAAGGAACCCTGGAGCAAAAATGTGTTACAGTCAGGGGTAGAAGTGGAGTGCATCATTATCTCGTAGGCACAGCAGCCAAGATAATGAACAGCTAAGAAGACTGGACAATGGAAGGTGAAGTAGACTTGTCACGAAACTGTCAATAGAATCTGAGCGCACTTTCCATTAAGGGTGCTATGAAATTGCAGGGATGTGCAGAGCAGCTTGGGAAAAAGCTAAAATAAAAGTGGCTTGATAACACTTAGTATTTTAAGCCTGGTTTAAAATTTGCCATTGTTACGCAAAGCCTTAAAGCAGTAATTTCAAGGTTTAATTCCTCTTATTCTAAGTTGACAGTTTGGGTTTCTCCTCTATAGTTTTGACCTTGAAACAGAAATTCCTCCTGTATTATTCCTGGTAGCAGATTTTTATTGTTGCTATTGTTGGTGTTAATCTTCTCCTTCTTCTTAATGTGAAATGCAAAATTTAAAGATGGAGGGAGGTTTGGATTTCTGTCTTTTTCCATGGGTAAAAGGAACGTGGTACAAATTCAAGTGAAACGTGAGTTGAGGATGCGTTGGATTTTGGTAAAAATGAGTTGGTACTGAACTGAACTCCTGTGACATATCCCCAGTGGCAAAAGACAAATAGCAGATAGACCAAAAAGAAAGATAAAAAGATTCATGTTGGATTTCAAAGGAAAAACTCATTGTATGTCTAGGAAGATACATTGAAAAAAATCCATACTTGGAAATGGAAGAATAAAAGATTTTTAAGTATATATTTAGTATCCCTGAGAAGCTTGGGACCAAAAGTGTTTTGTTTTGTTTTAGAATTTGAACTATTTGCATATGTATACAAAAATAGCTTGGGAGTGAGATTTTAAACATTAAATTCATTTATGGCAGATATATACCTTGTACACAGAACCTAAAGGAAAATTTAACAACATATTTTATAAATTTGTGCATGAAAGAAAATTTGATGGTATGGAATTTTCTATTTATGTGATTATGCCAGTCAGAAACTCAGATTTTGGTGAATTTAAAGATTTCAGATTAGATATGCTCTTTCTGTGGAACTATTTTCAATTGATTCATTCACAATGTACTGAATAACCGGTACAGCCCAGGTATTGTTCTGGATTGTTGGGACAGGTGAAGAATACCAAGAAGACCTTGATTTTATTGTAAGGAAATAGACCAGAGATGCATTAAAAATTAAGAAAAGAATTTCATGTAGCAATGGATTTATTGAAGGAAACAGACAAATGGTGGAAGAAAGTCTGGGGACCTAAGCAGGTGCTCAACGTCAGCTACTCTGAAGAAAATATTTCATCCCAGAGGGAGAGGAAGCTAGGGGTGGAAAAAGCGGGGGTGGAGAAACTACACTCTTTCTAGATTCCTCCTTCACGCTCAAATTCAATCTCATTCTCTTTTTCAAAAAAGGTCAGAACCCTTCCTGTGGAGGGATGTTGAGAGTCTTTGCCATAGGTCTGATGATTTCTTCCCAAATTTTCTAAAACTACCCAATTGTTGGATAAATTGTAAGTTTCCAGAGAGGATTTCAAGTCTTCTCCCCAATGCCCTAGGTTTTGAATAGAAATCTCTCTGCCCCCATTGTACTAGGTACCCTGATCCTGGTTGCCAGAGCTATTAGCTGACTATGCAGAGATAAACCTGACCTGCAGATCCGTGTGTATCAGATGCCTTGTGCGAGGCCCAGAGTAGAAACACTGCTAATCTTGCCAGCAGAAAAAAGAATAGGCAAGGCCCCCACACCAAGCTGCTAAGTTTAGTCCTCGTGAATAGTTCGAGAAGCTGCCAAGTTCAAGGTCTAAGTTTGAAGTCAAAAGCATTAAATGAGAATTTTTTAATTTCCTGGACCTCACCCTTGAAGTGTCTCATTCAGTAGATCTGGAATGATATCCGAACATCTGATTAGTTTTGAATTCTCTGAAGAAATCAGTCCAGAATTTTCCTGAAAGCAGGGAAAGGGACACAGGGCTTCCTTTACTGTAGTTAACTGTTAACTAGTTTACCCTTTCCATAAGTGGTGTATTTCAGTTAAAACTAGTCACCAAGATTATTCTTACGATGCTTAAGCATGTAACGGATAATGTGAAGGTAAATTTTTGTTGCTGAAACTCAAAATTCAGAAGCCAAATGTGACCTGACATCGCTGTTCTTGAAATATGTGAAAAATCTGCCCGTCTTTACCAAGTTCCCATCCTGACAATGAAATGAGTTCTCAGAATAGGCAGAAAGTTATACAAATGGAAATGTATTAAATAGCTTGTCTGTTCACACACTGAAAGCTTTGGATACTTAGGATTTTAGATCAGAATTCAACTTTTTCCCTCCATTATATGCCAGCCGGGTGAGTTGCGTTAATGACTGTGGTTATGTTTGAATGTAAATGACGGACATCTGGCAATATCAGGAGATCAAACGTTGGGAGTCTGCGTGATGACCCTCATCTGCTTGTCACCCAGCAGGTGTAATGGATGGCAGGCAGGTGGGCTCTTTGCCCAAATTGATGTACAGCCCTAACCTAGTAATGGGAGAAGAAGTTTCCTCTGCACTTTTGGAGAATCAAAGCTTAGGACAGCTACATAGGGGGCCGGGGGAGAGCCGGACAGGTGGAGTGGATATTTTCCATGGCACTGATTCCTTTAGTAAAATCGCCGTTTTCTAGCCTACAGGCATTTCCCTTGTCCCGTTTCAACAAACTTCCACAGCCCAATTTGTTATTCAAAAATTTATGGAAAATGTATGTTAAAGTGAAAAGGGTACATTGTGCAGAAAAGGGAAGCAGCTTGTAAGCATATCATTATGCGTGAGCCATGGGGCCCGCAGATGGTACTTCTACTCAGAAACGAGAGCGGTGCCAAAAGCTAAACTCTAAATACATTTAAATCACATATCTTTACTTAAAAATGGAGTATTTTGGAAGGAAAAGCAGATGATATTTAAGTACACAAGTGGTATTCTTTTGTTCCTCATATAATAGAGCCCTTTACAAAAGTCGTTGCCTTCTGAGTGTGCAGTAAGCCTTTGATTCCTTAAATTCCCCAGCGGATTTAGTTGCAGTGCATGGCTCAGTTCTTAATAGGATTAACCATTGAGGTAGTACCTTGCTATGCACAGAACTCTTGAAGTATCCTTACAGTTATTGAAAATTAAAGGATTTGTTGTGATTACTATGTTCAATGCTAAAAGCAAACCTTTGTTTTCACATTAGAAATAGTAACGAAAAATTATCATGACATATGGGCTTCTTATTTTAATTGAAAATAAATTTAGTTCTTAGACTGTGCCAATCTGTTAATTAATTAGGGGGAGGGTAGTGAAAGGGATGAAAGCATTTGTTTGCTGCTTAATGTAATGATTTTCTGGCAATGTTTTTTAATATAGTACTCATGCTGATTTCTTGTATCAAGTGTGGTTATATTTACTCTTAATGGAGAATTTATAATTTAAAGGGTACAGTTCACGATGGTGAGACTAACAGTAAATAATCAGGTCCTTTTTACTTCTTCTATTAAAAAGAACTTCTATCATTTTTCTAGTATCTTATACAATGAGTAGTTTAGCTCTGAAATTGATTTTGAATGTCTTCCTAATTTTGACTGATGCCATTAGATCTGACAGCAGTGCAATTAAAATAAACGTTGTTTGTATTTAAAAATTTAGAACATAACCTTTTATTTTAATATTCTAACAGCTTGATTTGTTTAATGGTTGTACTTTTAGAAAATCCCAAAGTACAATTATATGTATATGACATGTGGTATATGGGATCTTTAATTTTCAAAATATTGCAGACACATGCTATTTCCACATTTCTGTTCCCCTTCTTCCCTCTCTTTTTCTGAAATATTCGCCATAGAGTAAATGACTTCCAGGTCTAGCATCCTGTATTAAGCCGGTGTGCATAAGTGAGGGAGACAATGTGTGTGTGCGCATCAACATATGGTGTATGAGGACTGAGTAGGGGAGAGATAATAAGTTATTTCTTAGGGATACAATCTCATTTTTCCAACAATTATAAGTAAAAGATAGTGGTGACTAATAATGTGTTGATAAATAAAAGTCCACTGGGAGTTACCACTCATGCAGAGAGAGAAACCAGTGGTGATGGCTAGTAAACTTGCTCATTTCAAACTGAGGGCAAATAGAGCCAATTTCAAGGTGCTTTAAAAATTTTTGCATCTGAACTGGAAACATGTATCAGTTCCGTTGTATGAAAAATGTTGTCCTTAATTTCTCTTATGAAATATTTTATTAACCAGCACTAGTGGATATGTTATAAATCAACTTATATATATTTAAACAGAAGTTAGCTAAGATAATTGTACTACTAATTTCTATTGGCTTATTGAAAGGAAGAGTTAATGCTTAATTTTCTTCACTAATTTTATATGCTTTTATCTGGTAATCCGAAGTACTTTGAATATAACAATATACAGTGTAACAACCATTGCTGATTTCCAATCAGTTTGTTTTGAAATGCTGTATCATTTTTAGTTTTTTATATTTTTATTCTCTTTAAAAAAATAAACTTGCTGGGTGTGGTAGTGCTCACAGGTAATCCCAGGACTCAGGAGGCGGAGGCAGGAGGATGATTGCAAGTTCGAGACCAGCCTTGGCTACACAGTAAGCTCAAGGCCAGCCTGAACTGCATAGTAAGACCCTGTTTAAAAAAAAAGACAAAAAAAAAAAAAAGACAAAAACCACCACCCACAACAAGAAAATCCAATAAACTGAATGTCCTTCCCTTTTTTTTCTTATTCTTATGTAGTTTTTTTACTTTCTATGGAATGCCAGAGTTATTCTATATTCTATGGCCATTCTGTCTTTTCTGTCACACTACAAGATACCCCCAATGTTGACCGTTTGCTGATACACAGTTTTAGATGGTCTGCTCACCTGAAAGCTTGTTCACGTGCGCATTCGCATGTAAGTAGTATGAATGCAGGGAATGTGGGTGTGAGGAATAGGTTCGTTTGTCTCCATATCAGGCAATGCCTATAATGAGCAGCTAGAAACTCTTCGAGGCATATCATGGGCACTATTTGAGAGGAAGAAATAACAATTGAGTGGCTTACTCATGGACAGAGGTTAAATACGATAATTACTGTCTTACAAAACAAAGGGGTAGGATGGGGCTTCCACATGCAAAGGTTGAGCTACTTTTGTGATTTAAAAAATACTCTTGTCCCATTGGTGAGTTCCTCATCTGTCCACATTTATGATAATTTTACAAATCTCCTTATATGTTTCAATAAGAAATGCTCTAGAATGTTCCAATGCATGTGAAATCCCAAGAAATATCTCTTGGATAGCTTATTTTTCTTAAGGATTTCAACTTTTCTGAAAATGACCTATACACATCTTTCAAAGTAAAGAAAATAATCCAGAGATTCACAGTTTCTGGTAAGAATAAAAAGTTTTCATTTACACCAACTAGTCCCCTGAAATGGTACTTTTCCCTCTTAAAACTATTCAGTCAATAAAAACAGCCCTTGTATGTTCTAGTACTCACTTGGTTTGTACTTTAGGCATCCATCTGAGGACTATTTCATATACTTTAGCAAAAGCAAATGAACCTCATCTATCTATGAATTAATTATAATTAGTAACTGATTTGATGTTTTCTTTCACATTCCTTTTTATATGTATCCTCTGAAACAAACATTATTCTAGGCATGCAATACACAATTATTAGTTCAAGTTGAAGTGATTCTGTATAAAATTGGCCTCATATTTATTCATTCAGAAAATGAGCAGGGAGAGACTGCATATTTTATAAAACTCCAGTAATTTTTCTATCAGATAACCCTTAAGCAAAATAAGATTTGACCCTTTCAAAATTGCTTAATGAATTGGTATTACACAGAGTAGCTTTGTAAACTTCTGTAGAATTTTTTTCTTTTTTCTTTTTTCACTTTTTCTTCAGCTTTTGACCATAAGCTTTGGATCACAGGCCCTATATTTGAAGGTTGAAAATATGACTGTGTTTTGATGGGTGTGTCTACATGTTAGAAGCTGTGTACTGTGAGCAAAACTATGCCAGCATTTGACAGATTATTGTGGAAATTTCTGTATGAAGGAGAGGATGAATTAAATTAATTAACATGCTATTTTAAGGAGAAACGTCTTCAAGATTCCAAATAACAAGAACAAGGGGCCTCTGGCTAGTTTATTTTGGAGGAGATAAAGCACATTATTTAATAATCTAGATAAAACTCTGGAATGTATTCTAAGTATACCTTGTCACTGCTATTTGGATGCTCGTAATTTCTTTAGGGTGTTGGTCAGGGCCACCAAAGGTGGTACTCTGCTCCTTAATCTCTAACATGTATTTGATAGTTTTCTAATCTATTTGTCACCAAGACTATGGGCTTTCAGATCCTGAGGGGGCTTTGGGGGCTTAAGAGCTCCTGGATGTTTTGAAATTTATTCTTTCAGCTCCCTCCTTCTAGATCCAATTTAGGTAGCTTGGGAAGAGCTGTGTATTGCAGCCACTCTTGCATAATCATACAAATTCCCCGTAACAGCCAATAAAATACCCTATCTTCTAGCTTTCCCTGGAGGCTAAGGACTGCACGCAAGGGTCCAGTGGTAGATTCTGCACCACAGAGTCCAAACACCTAGGATAAAGGACAGGATAAAAGAGATGCATTGAACAGCATCTCTTTAGTGAAGAGATTTTGTTTTTTCATAAAGCAACCTCGTGTCTTAAGTTGCTTGTATTTAATAGCAGCATCATTGTTCAATGTTTTCATGTGTCTGAAGCATATTAACTAAATTTTAGGATTTGGCTTATAGCTTATACCTTAATACACACAGCGTTGGATACAGCTGCTTCAACACCATTATTGCCTGGTTCCAAGTATGCAGACTGTACGACTACACAAGCTTGTTTCTTTGTTCACCACCAGTATAGTCTGGAGAAAGGCTGTCTGATAGAAACATAAAGCAAGCCATGTGTCTTATTTTAAATTTTTTAACAAGCACATTAAAAATAGCAAAAAGAAACTAGTGAAATTGTCTCAGTGTATTTTATTTAACCCAACATAGCCAATTTATCTTTTCAATGTGCAAACAAAAGTAGAAATGTTATAGAGATATTTTATTACGTTTTTATGCTCACTATGTGAAATCAAGTGTGTGTTTTACCCTTGCAGTGGATGTCACTGCAGACTAACTATGTTTCAGTAGCTACGTGAGACTGACTGCCGTATCGCCTAGCACAGATACGCAGCATGAATTGACATCTGATATGTAACTACCACTCAATCACATATTTGTTGCACAAATGAATAAATATTAACTGACTGATTTTAGTATATTTCAATCAAGTAACAATTTTCTGTGGGATAACATTATTTTATAGCTAGCTTAAATGCCTTATTATAAACTTTCCTTATTAAGCAACAAAGATCTTTTATTTTTGACTTAGAATATTCTTTTTGTTTAAAAAGGCTGAAGTTTCTAAGTTGTTAGATGAGTAGGAGAATGCAAAATGACATAAGAATTATGAAATTCATTCAGTTGAACTTGCCATTTCATTTTCTTCTGTGTCTGGACTGAAACTCTTATATTTTTATGTCTATGAAATCTTTATTTTAATTCATTAGAAAGAAGTCAATTACTTTGAATTTACTAATCTTCCATTCCACACACTGTAATATCATTCTCTTTATATCTGAAGGGAAAATTGTTGATATTTCTCTTAAGTCTATGAACTTAATTGCCATTAAGGGAACTGGTAGTTCGAATGAAGATAACCACATCTTGCAAGCTGCGTTCCTATTGTATGGCTTTTGGTAGGTTTCTCTTTATCACTTCCATTTGTGGCATTTGTATAAAATATGGAGCCTGCTGCTTGCTTAGTTCTTCTGATTTACATGTTTTGTGATGGAAAAACCCATCTAGAAATATGAATTGAGGCATCACTAAATTATTTCTCAAATGTCAATAATGTCAAATTATTTTAAATTATTTATTTTATAAGACTTTTAAACAGGATACTTAAATTTCTGAAATTTCATACACATTTTAAATAGAAAACTAAAATAATTTGTTTGAATCATAGTGGTCCCAGATTAATTGCCATCAGTAAGCTAGAAAGTATATTTCTATTAGAGAAAAAGCTTTAAAATAAAAATCAATGTGCAACATTGTCCAATTTCTGCACAAATTTCTTTGTACCACATGCATTTATTTACAGAGATGTTTAGAAAGATGCTAAATGCAATGCAAGCAGTGGTTACCACTGGCTGATGTAGTTTTGAATGACTTTTACTTTAATTTATTTAACTGAAGCACTTAAGAGTTTTACACAACGATGCCATAAAAATATTCAAAAATAATTTTGAAACTATAGATCAAATCACATTGTTGTTACACAAAATCCTGTGTGCAAGATGTAACAAAATTTTTTTTTGCAGTACTGGGGATTGAACTCATGACCTTACACTTGCCAGGCAGACACTTATTCCACTGAGCCATATCCCCAGCTCCATAACAAATTTCAATTTGGTTAAAAATATGAATTTTAGGTGAGATTGGTTCTACTATTTTATTAATAAGGTATTTAATTTTACTCAGTGATAAACTTTATCTCATATGTGTCAATGGAGGTAAAAACCTAGTAAATAACAGTGTTTAGCACATGTATGGACTTAAAGCATGTGCTATGTTTTATTGAATATTGGGGGAGTGAAATATATTGTTCAAAATTTTTATGTTTATTCATTTGACTTATATTCACAATGCATACAACAAAACATAGGGTGCGAGCTCAGAAATTAGCGTATTATGTAATTGCATTTGACTGAAGAAAGGAAATCAGAGTAGCTCTAATGCCAAGCATTTTGTTCAGAGCATTATCTCTAGAATCTTTATAACAGCTCTGTGAGTTGCATGTGGTTATTATCTGTATCTTACCCTGGTAGAAGCTAAAGGACGTGGAGGATGATAACCTGCCTAGGATCACATGGCAATGAAGTGTTTCTGTCAAGTCTTAAAGCCAGGCAGCTGGACTGTGGGCCCCAGTGATTTAATGGTGACATTCTATGGAGTACACTGCACACCTTGACCATGCCTGTTTTTGCTTTACCCTCTGGTAGCAGGCTTTTAAATTTATAATTAATGTTACATGAAATAACAAAGCAAAGCACATTTCTCTGTGCCTAAAATTGACAGTTTTCTTGTTATGGTGCCATTATTATGGAGGATTCTTAGCTTGTCTTTAAAATAATCGAGTGATCTAGTTGAAGAAAGTGTCTGACTCAGCTGCAGGCTCCTTGGCAGGCAGGTCTCTGATGAGGTTCAGAGGCCCCCGGCTGCACGGCGTGTCTGTGGGAAGGCAAACAAGCCCTGCAGGCTTCTCTACCCTCCAGCTTTCGTTGTATGAGTTTGTACTCTTCTTAATTACCCAAATAATTTTTTTATCCTACCCATTGGTGGATCTTGTTGAAAATATTCTTGCAGTGTTATTTAGTAATAAAATTGTTAAATTGTGGCTCTTAATAGTATTAAAAACTAATATTCAGGAGAGATTAAAGGATCAAAACTGCACAAACGAGTAAACAGACTTGATTATAAGGACACCTAATTATCCGAAGGTAGGGTATAATTAAGTGCTAAAGTTGTGCGATAGAAAGACAATAAAGGCTGCGGAGTTTCTAACGAGGAAATCAAAGAACTACATTGCTTTGCTGGGCTTTGATTGCCAACTTGAAAACTTGGAAAATATAACAAAATAAAAACAAAGCAAATTTACCCAAGGTCTATAATTATGTCCTGTCAATTTGTCTTTAAAAACATATAGTCTTCCTTAAACAATTCTATGTTTCTCACTTCCTTATAATTACATTACCAAGGTACTCTACTAAGGAAGGTAGCTTAGCAAGGAAGGTGGAAGTGGTAATTAACGTTTGTTGTGTGCCTGCACGCACTGGAAGCACTTTCTTTTGTGTTACCATATTTTGCATATGGGGCCTCCTGGTCCCATTTCACAGGTGAAAAGCTGCTTCAGAAACTTTCTACAGTAAAGGGCGTAAGTGTGACAGAGCCACAACTCAAAACCAGGTCTGGAAATATATATTCTATGACATTATCTAAGCCTTCTTAGATCACTGTTCCATATTTTTATTCCACAGAATCAGGACTTCTTGTGGAGGGCAGAGTTGTGAGGGAGAATATAGTTATTAGTCTAAAAATACTGCTTGGCCGTGTAAGGAGGGTGTCTAGAAATGTGGCGTTGAGTGTGGCTGTGCATGGCCCTGAAGATGGGCTGGGCTCACCTAGCCGCTGTCCAGCTCATCAGAGGAACTTACGCCCTGCCTAGGAAATGCTAAATGTGGGGGGCCCTCGTATGTACACATGAGGTACACAGTTAGTGTTCAAGAGAGAATGGCTCGAGCAAAACAATAAAAGAGAGCTATTTCTTTGCAGTAATCAGCAGTCCTCTCTCTCCATCTCTCTCTCCCTCTCTTTCTCAATCTGATACTAGGATCACTCCCTTTCTGGATTTAAGGAATTGCCTTTTGACTTTCTTATTGGTCCAAGTCTATTGCTCAGGGGAGAAGGAACCCAATGAGTCCTGGTTGTTTTAGTGTGGACTCATTTAATTAGCAAGTGGCGTTTGGTAGTGAAGGGGGAGGAATTTGCGTTTTCCAGAGCAGTTACTCCTATGGAGATGTGTCCAAACCTCTTGATGAAATTTCAGACATGTGGCCTTCGAGTGGTAAGAACAGGGAGGATGACAGCTGATGTGTATGGGAAGGAACTATGTGCCAGGCACTGTGTGAAGCCTGTTTGAGTAGATTTTTATGTTTAATATTCAAAACATTTCTATCTCATAGGTGTGTGAATTTTTCTCATTTTTAGATGAATAGTTAGGTTGTTTTCTCAGAGCAATGTACTTTGGGGCCAGTGAGACATTCCTCTCCTATAATATACTTCTACATACTATTGACAGTGGTACTAACTAGTAAATATTTGAATTTAAAAAATCAGTAAAATAATGCTCAAATTGTATGAGTAAACAAAGATAAATTTCAGATGGAATAAATCATTTATAAGTATGAAGAACAAACATGAAAGCCATGGATTTCTAGGGAGATGAATTCCAACTAGTCTCCCATTCTAAGACTCGGTATTTTGGTGCTTGTGTTATAAACAACATCAGCTTTGAAAGATAACAGATACATGATAATAATACTGTGGTGATTTTGTGCCCAAATGTCAATGGTGTGTCTCAGTCAAACTGATGGAAATAATTATGATGTTTATACTTCAGTTTAAATTCCTCTGTTAAAAATATTCTGAGTTAAATTTTGTAGTTTATTTCACTTAGCTTCTATTTTCAAATTTTCCTTATTTTAAAGATGTACAGCTTTTCATATTTATGTGTTTTTGTGCTTTTTTATCTTATCTATTTTCTTTTTTCATTTGGACAGTAGTGTCCAGCATTTTACTGCCTACGAGATCTGGAACTTGCTTCATCACTTGGCTTTGCTGTGCAGCACTCCTAGACAGCTAGCTGAATCGTAACATACATCGAAGATCTACCTTTCGGTGAGTGAAATTACAGCTGTGATTTCGTGTTTTGTTCTGCTTCAAGCTGTGTTCACATTGTTGACCTGTGCTTTCACATGGAGCACAGGGCAGAGCTCTTCTAGATGTGCAGGAAAGCTATTTTTCCTTATGGACAGAAGCGATTTGTACCAATATTTTCTCTCTGAGGTCTGCTGATATCTTTCTTCCTCCTACCCAGTCGAATGACATTACAATTCCTAGCTACTCATCTGCCTCTTCTCTAATTGGATGGATGGATCCCTTGGATAGAGATCCTACCATATCGCTATCCCCACCCTAGCCAAATAATTTGGCCACTGCACGTTTCTTAGCTGCTATCTACGTATGGAAATAGTGGGTGACAGTGGTGATTAGCTGGACCACACAACCCCACACTGCAGACTGTGAAAACCTCGGAATGACTAAAACTTGACTTACTTGGTCCACTGTGCTGTTGATCTTTACAGGCTACGTGGTAGAAAGCAAAAGGAAGACCTTTACTTAGGTTCCTGTTTTAATCTTTTGCCCTTCCCTTGATCCTGAAGTGGCCCTCTCGATATTTTCCACGTCATCAAGTCTCATGTATCAAATGTTTGCCCAGGGCTCTTTCTTAGGACTCCTACCACATTTTCCTCTCATCTTTTGTGTTTTTCCTTACTTATCTGTCAAGTTAAAGTAAATTTAATTTAATTCAAGTTTTAGTGCTGAGGATCAAGCCTAGGAACTGCCACATGTTGGACAAGAACTTGGCCACTGAGCTGCACCCCAGCCTTCTTCTCTTCTTAGATCTTTCTTTTCCACTTTATAAATCAAACCCATACAAAAGGGCTCACTTTGCTGTGGAACAATTAGGAGGTTCTTTCGGAAGCTCAGCTGTACTCTGCATTTCGAATTGGAGGTGGGCCGCCTGACTTTGCTGCAATATCAGCTGCTGCACAAATTTCATCACTGGAATATCTACAGAGACTTTACGGCTAAGGATGAGGTGTGGGAAACAATATTAAAGGCATTCAGAGAGTCAACAAGTAAATGGCAAATGTGTCTGGATTGCACCCTTTTTTTCTTTCTTAACTTTTTATTGATACCAGTAGTTTTGTGTGAAAATAAGACAGTGGAAAAAGAAGAGGATTTGGGTGGCCTAGAGAGAAGTGGATGTGAAGCCAGCGCTGATGGTATGATTGCCCTCAGAGAGGAGATGTGCACGAAACAATACTTGCTGAGCTCGGGTGGAACACTCAGTTTAGGAGGCACACGTGGAGTGGATTGTATGATGCCTGGACAGCAAGCTCTGGAGGCTGGAGTGGCAATTAGTTAATGCAGTGAGCTACGTGCTCCATACTTAGGAATACAGTCAGGGACAAATGAACATTAACAGTAATTCTAGCTGCACTCTGCTGGCATAAAACTACAGCCCGAGCAACTTGTTTGAAATCTACCACTCTACTATGGCTAGTTTTCTACTTTTTTTTCTTTGTTTCTTTTATTTTTATGAATTTGTGACCAAAACCAGGAGAAGCTTCTATGAGGGTATTAAAAATTCTGTTTGGATTTTTATCATGCTTGTTTCTGAGAAAAGCATTCAATTTAAGAAACGATGCCTTAACATTCTGTACTGGAGGTGGGAAGAGGGCCCAGGGATACAGCTTGGTGACATAAGCGCCTGCCTGGAGATTGGGAGAGTTTCACCATGTAGACTAGGCAGCCTTTGAGCTCTCTGTACAGCCTGGCTGGCCTCACACTCAGCATCCTTCTCCCCTAGCCTCCGATGTGGTTTGATTACCACCATATCTGACCCTGTGCTAATGTCTGGAAGTGAGATCCAAGTGGGTTGTACAACTTGACTTGGTTAGAAGTCCTCTCTGGATTGTAAGTAGCTAAGTATAGATTAGGTGCCATTCTTTCCAAGAAGCATCCCCTGGTCCTCCTTTCTGTGGTATAAGCTTGTGTCTCTCTTTGCTTTTGTTCTTATGGAAATATAACCAAGTGCTTGGGAGATCCACTACACATGTAGAGTTGTCAATTCTGGAAGAAATAGGAGGGCGTATGGTGAAACAGACCTAAGAGTCTGGCATTTCCTACGCTCACCCATCTGTCCTCTCTCAGCAAACACAGACCAGAAAGCTGCAGGGTGAGAGACAGGGAGCTTTGTGGCAGGACCTGGAAGAAGGGAGCCTGCGGTGGAAACTGAGGTCCTTTCTGAAAATGCTAGAAGCATTTTTGACTTTATGATTATCTAATTGTCACGCTTTGCTTTCTGATTTTTAAAAATTATTATCTCTATATCTAATTTATTCTTCTGACGCAACTTTCTGGTACAAAGTGGTGAAACAGCTTCGAGGTGCATGATGGTCAGAGACATAAGTAGGCGGAGCAGAGTGAGGATGAGGAGGACGAGGAGGATGAGCACATGGCTTTGGGGAGGGAGAGAAGTTCGCGTAGTTTTGGACCCTTCCACGGTAAGCACAGCGAAGCTCAGCATCTCGGTGCCAGAGGAAGAAAGCAGGAACACCACGGTCGTTCCCAGAGGTCCTGCTGTGAGGTGCCTGACGCAGACCTGCAAATTCATCCATTCTCCTCAGAGCTGTCCTTATTTGTTGCCATCGTTTGCTTAGGGCAGTGTTTTTATCACTTACTATTGCAACCAGAAGTGCTTTGCACTTTGGCTATACAACAAGCCGGTCAGGGAGGCAGGCTTGGCTCGCAGGAAACTACTGTCGTCGTGTGGGAGAAGTTCTCCATGCTCTCTGGCTTTGTGTTTTACATTCCACTGAGCTGGTTTCCGAGACTCATCCACCTAGTTTGAAAAGGACCTTGCGAGGCTTCTGCCCTCTGCCGTTCGCTTAGAGTGTCACTTTCGTTCCTACCAGAATGAGTGAGAGGCTTTGCCAGGCGACAGGGAGCCTCACCACCCTGCATTCCTGTTTTCCCAACTCCTCAGCTGCTGCCCAGATCACCTCTGGCATTTTCTTTCTGGTAAAGCTGGTGCCTGAGTTTTAAAGGCTCTGTGCTTTTCCTCTTCTGAAGCAATAGCCAAAGGTGCACAGTTTTTCCAGCCAAGGACCTACCTTAAACAATTCCGTGCAACTTCTTCTGCTTTACGGAAAATGATAAATAATATGGTCATTACTCGGGATTGGAGCACGCCACAGGGAGCACTAGATTTAAGTCTAGATTCTATTACCCTAAGGTTGTCATCTCTGTTTTCAGTCCAACTAGGAATAAAATGTGAGAAACGATTCTGTTACCGCTAAAACTATGATTTCTTGACGGCATTCACTATTTAAATTATAAAGATAAAAGAGGAAGACAATTAGAAATCAAAGAAAAAATGCACTGACAATTTTAAAGATTGCTTTGATAAGGGATAAATAGAAATAAATAGAACCAAGATTTTTTCTTTTAATTTTTGATATTATTAAAAGGAAATCTTACTCTAGGAAAAATTGGGGGGAAATCAAGAGAATTATGTGTGGCGAGTGTTTTAGACAATGCTTCAGTGAGTGAGGTGTGGACTGAACGCCCTATACGTACATCTCTACCTCACTTTCTATCCTATTTAAAAGGTTCATAATACACACTATGTACTGAATGCATAAGTGACCACATCTCTTTCAAGAAATAGGATTAACACCATTTTCTAGTAGAAGGTTTATTCCTATGTAATACTAAAATTAGTGGCACAATGTTAGAAATCGTACACTGAGCCCCTCTTTTCTTTTCTCCGCTTTTTTTTTTTTGCCAGCATAGAAACACCCTTTAATACTCCACAGCTAACCTTTAAAATGAAGGCATTTCGAGATGTGTTTTTCCGCACTGCATGCCTGAGTTGCCTCTTAACATTGTGTGACTTACAACAGGTTTTCTTTACATATTTCACATTCTCTCACATAAAGTCACGTAATATTTCACAAAATATTTTCTTGGGAATTTCAAGCATAAAATAGAACTTACATAGCCAGAACTGAGCTACAGTGCTTGCAGTGGTTTAAATAACAAAGATGCCCATCTCTCTTTGCCAGGTATCATCAGGATAAATGTTTGACTTTTCAAGCACCTAAGTGTATAAATCCATGAGGTGTTTTTAATGTGAACTAAGAAAAGTAGTTACAAAATATCACTGAAAGCTTTAATCAGGTCTTTGTACAATAGAGGAGGAATCTCTTTGAATGGCTTGTGCTACTATTACAAATCAGTCACCAGAAAGGCAAAGTAGTACATGGATATTTTTCATGTCATGAAAGTTGTACAAATGAGGATGAACAAATTCAGGTAAAACTGAGCGATTTTATATGGCACTGAGAACATATAAGAAAAAATTACATAAGACAAGCCTGATTTGACTGAAATGCTGAAAGATAAAAATTGTGTCAGTTTAATATAATTAAGTAATTTTATAGACAATATGAATTATAAGTAAAATTATGCTTAAATTATTTGGGTATTTCCTTTGTGTGTTTGTACATATGTGTGTGTAGGTATATGGACATGCATGTCATGTCACAATGCACAGAAAATGGGCTACAACAGTAGGCATATTAATAAAGACTATAAGACCATAAAAACAGTGTCCTATAAAAAAATTAATATGGCTGATTTTTGTTGGTAGCGTTCACGTTCCATAAAGTCTCCATAGATACCTGTGAGATTTGTAAATACTGGATCACTGCTTCAAGAGGAAATGCAGGGTTAGGAAACAAAAAACCTCACATGACAACATTGTCATCATCCAATCAACAGATGAGTGCATGAGCTTGCTTTCCACGCCTCTTTGTGTAAAGAAATCTTATTTAATATTTGCTTTTTATCTCTCACTGTGCTCGGCTGGCAGTGGTATATCCTGTGTCTGAACAAAGCTTATCTAACATACACTTTCTCCAGAAGACATACCACAGTCTTCTTGTGCTGAGGAAATCCAGATACACTTCAGAACTATGCTCAGGAGCCATCTTAAACAGCAAAATCACTAACTGAAAAAGACCAAAGTATAAAAAATGAGGCAACCAACGGACAATGAGATAGACATCTATGGTACAAGAACAAAAACAAGAAGCTGGAGGGCCAGGGATATAGCTCAGCAGCGTGGCACCTGCCCGGCAAGTAGGAAGTTCTGAGTTCTATTCCAGATATTAAATAAAAGCTGGAGATTCCCTGGGTGAGAGGGACAAGAACATTGGTGGACTCAAACTTTTGAATGCTCTGAGCTGTCAGTCTTCAATTTTTAAGTATTAAATCACAAATATGGTGAATTGACAAGTATGGAATCCACAAATGGTGAGGACTGACTCTCTCTAAAATGTCCTCACATATATTTCGAATTGGATTCATAACATTCATCTGTCTACTTCGTGCTATACAAAACTCACATTGATACGTCTTCATTTAGAATATGAGTATTGGCTACCTTAGAAAGAAAATGTTGCAGCTACTTGAACAAAACATTTGCCAATGCTTAGGCTTGGCGGAATAGTTTCTTATTTTAAAGTTCTTGTAACTTCCTCTGTTGTCAGTACCATCCTTACATTAAAGCAATGGCGGAAAGTGGTGGACACCCTAAAAGCGTATCTGGACCATGTATTTCCTTGACCATAGTACACTGAACATTATTACATGTAGAGCATATCGAAGTTCACACAGATACCCTTTCAGTGGTACTGCGGATCTGAGTTAAAATTCGAAATAAGCAATATTGTACATCTTTCTGTTGTGTATCTGATAAGTTCAGTAGAAAATATTGGAATGAATTTCTGGAACATTGGTCTTTGCCTTTGGTGATGAAGTAATATGTTAAAAATCTGTGAAGTATAAGATCACCAATATTGGCTTGTCAGAAAAATTATCAAAGTTTTGGTTAAATATTTTCCTTGATTTTAGTAAGGTGTGCTATCAGGGATTACCACTTACTATTTAGGATAGTGAAAAGTGGTAAAGGTCCTAGAAAGATTATAATTTTGGGACCTATTGGTTATATATATTCTATGCTAAGAGATGGATCAGCATTGTATGTAATGCTACACTGGGAAGGATGTTACCTAAAGAATCATTTAAAATATAAGCACCCCTCAAAATATATGAATAATTTGTTGTCAACCTAGATGTCTGTTAATAGGGATTTGGCTAAATAATGATATCCAAATGTTGAAGTTGGATAGATTCCAGAAAAATGTATCTTTATAAAGTATATATTAATTATATGGAAATATATTTCTATTTCTTAAAATATGTATAGCCTCATCCAATTCTGCTTATTTTTACAATGTACAAAGAGAAGAGTAAAAAAGATGAAAATGATATAACAGGAATTGTTAATAGTGATTATTTCTGGGAAGAGAGAAAATGAATTATTTTCAGTTTCTCATGTATTTTTCTAACTTTCTACCATAATTTCATGTTTCTCCTCTAACGGGAAACTAAAGGGGAACATAGTTGGTCAGACAGTAGACTGTGACATTCTTTTGGCCAAATTCAGAGGTTAAAGTTCAATGTTGACACAGCCCGTTTCTACCAAAAGTGTAAATAGCTTATTCTTATGCACCAGATTTAATATCTTCTAGCAAAAGATAGTGTGATTCCTATTGAGTACTGTGGACAGTCAACACAGAGAGGAAAACATTTCCAGAAAATCACAGATATTCTATTCTTCCACTTTTTGCTTGAATTAGAATTCACCTTCTTCTAGATGCCGCTGGCATAATATTTCTCCTTTTATGAGGGAATTAATTTGAAAAATGAATCGTCTAATTATTCTTTGTGTGTCTTTTAAGAGGATAGTGTGTTGAAGAGGTGGTTTTAAGAAAGAAGCCTTTCTTGCTTTCTAAAAGGTTCAATTATATTGGAAGATCAAGTGGGTTATTTCTGAAATTAAAAGAAGTGATGTGAAACTTGGAGAACTCCATCACAGTTATCACTGCGGGCATAACACCAAAGGGGGAGCATCAGAGAGCAAGGACACCTCGGAATGAGATGACACTGCAGACCAACAGTGATTGCTCATTAAGGGCCTGGTGCGTGTGCACTGTGGTGAGTCTGGCTCTGCGGCCACCTCAAGACTCTTCCCACTGTGTTACACAGGAACCAATAGTATCTCATTTTGCAAACAAAGACAGAGTGGGACCCAGCTAGTGAATGACAGGAGAAGAGATTCAAATTCAACTCTCTCTCCTATTTACTGAGTCCTTGTGCCAGGTGTAAAATTATTTGTCACCTCTAGCTTTTCTCTGCAAGATGGGGTTAAAATGACTTGCCTAGGATTGCAAATTAGTATTACTACCATGGCTTTATTACAAAATAAGAGAAAGCAAAATGTATGTTACCAGCGATGAGGGTGGACATGGAAGTGATTAGCAGGCCAAACTGGCTGTGATGTAGAACAGTGAGAACAAAAATCTTTTCTCAGACTTCTTTGAATGTGCCCGTTGCTTCAAGGTGACTATCTCACATAGTGATTAGAACAGCATTCCCTTATCTGAGGTTTTCCTTTCCATGGCTTCATTCATTCACTGTCAGTGATGGCCTAAAAAGTTCCATGGAAAATTCCAGAAATAAATGGTTGTTGAGTTTTAAGTTGCATACTCTTGAGTGGTGTGGTGAAATCTCACACTTCCTTTCTCTTTCCCACATGGAGCATGAACCCTCTGTGCTGTGTCCCCACAGTGTACAGGGGATGCACCTTTTAGTAACTTAGAGGTATCTCTGATATTGCATTGAATTTCATGGTAATGCAGTGCTGGTTTTCAAGTATCATGTAGTCTGATAATTGTTTTATTTTATAATATTTTGCTTTCCTTTAGTACTTAATTTACAAATTAAATTTTGTCATAGATGTAGAAAAACACACACACATCTATATATAGAAAACATATATATACTGTGATTTAGGCATCCACTAGGGCATCTTGGAATATATCTTTTAATTAAAAGTGGGTGGAAAACTATATTATGATTTTAAACTCTCTTAAAAGTGTCCATTTCTTTATTTTAAAAAATAAGACAGTAGACTCAGAGCACTTAGTCACCAGTAGTATCTATTTTAGTTTAGGGCTCAATGGTTTTTAATGTATTTATATAGCTAGACCTATTTGTACCAAAACTTACATATTTTTGAAAAGGTCTCTAAGTTTATTTTATAGCTACCTTTTAAAGTAGCATGATTTAAAATACACTGAGATAAATAACAGTAACAAGGAATTTTATCAGTAATATGAGGTGTGGATCACTGTAAAAGCATGCTAAAGAGGCAGCCAGAAAATACTGCATTATCTGAAGCTGACCAAAAACATGATGTAAGCAAATGTCAGTGAGTAACCACTGTGAGCGAATGGGAGGGTCAGACAGAGAATTAGAAGAGAATGCACTCAGTAAAGTAGATCTTCTGGCTTTCATTTTTCACCAGAGAAGGACACAGATGTAGCCCTGTGAGGCACCTGCAGGATGGGTCTGCAGATGTTTTAGATTCCTCTAAACCACAGCATTCAGGCAAGGAATCTTAGTGACCACCTCTCTTTATGATTGAAATTCAACTAAGACATCAGATTTGGACTAGCTAATTTTATTCAGGTGCCCTATTTATTAATCTGAGCCTGACATGTCAGTGATAGTGTCTGACCTTCTTTTTTCTGAGTCCCCAGTGCCTAACCAACTGCTTGGGACCTTAGAGGTGCTCCATAAATATTTTCAGATGAATGAGCAAATTCTGTCCACTGAAGGTCCTTCACTGAGTTCACTTTATGTGATTACAAGTAAGAACTTTGATGGGCTTGGCATGGGGAGGAAAAGTACATTGATTCTAAATTTAATAAAGGTATGACTTTAAATGAGGTCAGAAGTGTCAGCGTAGAAGTGTTTCAGAGACCCCTCACTGTCAGACAAAATGTCCATAGTGCAAAATTGAGATATTGAATCACTTCAAGAGGCCCAAAGCACACTTTGATGTCAGTCCTAAGAAGACTGTTAGGGACTTTAGGAGAGGACTCTTGGCCACTGAGTTTCCTGGCAGGAGAAATCTCAACTGTAATCATCAGGACTCTTCGTGGATCAGCAGAGGTGAAGTGGAGAGGTGTTGTCAGTAGGGCATTGGTAAGTGGAGAGATGCCGTTCACACACGTGACAATGCTATTCTAATAGGACATGGAGCCGGCCTGTTCAGGAGACAAACACTTCTGTCCTAGACTGTGTATGTATATGTGTGTGTTCAAAGTTCAGGATGTTTAGGGAGATTCTCTTGAAGTTACGTGGGGCTCTATTCTAGCCAACCAGAGTAGCTTCTTTCTATAAATTACTGAAGTCACCCATAGATTTGAATGTATCAAATAAGCCATTGATAGGATAATTCTACTTTTGGTGTGCTTCCTATTTCAGGTATAAGAAAGAGTAGTGACATTGTTTTTGAAAGGGAAGATTATAGATATTTTATAATTCAAGACTGCATACCATACCTTCTCAAGTATCACACTTGCTTGCACACTGACAAGTTCTGACTGGTCTGTCAAGCAAAATTCTACTGACTGAATGAGAAATATTTCAAGGGTACATTTGTATGGTGTCCAGTATTTGGTTTCAGAAGATCCATAAGCTCTGTGTTATAAGATTGCTTTGGAAGGTGTCTTGGTTACTTTTTTCTTGTTGCTGAGACAAAATACTCAACGCCCAAAATGAAGGTAGGAAAGGTTTATTTAGCTTACAGTTTGTGGAGGCTTCAGTCCATATTTGCCTGCTTCAGAGGCAGAGTGGCACATGGCAGAGGGCAAACTTCATGGCAGCACAGCACAACATAAACAATCAGAGCAAAAGGGAGGAATCACTGCAAGCCCTCTCTTTCCTTCCCTTACCTTGTAAACAGCCTACCCCCACCCAGGGGGTGTGTAGCCCTCACACAATGTCCATGCCCTCCTCTTCCACAGGCTCAGGTTGTATACAAATCAAGCACCGTGGCTTCCTGCTGAATCACTCAGCCAAACCTCTAGACTCCCCAAGTTGACACAATGTATCAACCATAACATTCCACTCCTTGTCAACTTGGCAACCAGACACATTTCCTTAAACCAGTTTCCAGATACAAAGACATGCTTATATTAGAACCATAACATTTTGCCCCCATACAAATGAAAATTAAACACTTCCAACATTTAAAAGCACAAGTTAAACACTACTATTCCAAAACATACAAACGGGGATACAGGGCATTGGGACCAAAGCAAGTCCAAAATCCAGCAGGGCTAACATTGTGTCTTGTAATTCCACATGCAGCATCTGAAGCAACATGGTGTACATTGTGAGATCCAAAGGGCTTGCATGAACCCACCACTATAGCACTTCTGGTGGTTACAGCCTCCATGACTTCTCTCTTAGGCTCGCTTTGCTCCCTCCTTGCAGCTTTCCTCAGATGATCCACGTTCCTGGCTTTCCTAAACTTCTGAGGTCTCTCATGCACCTTCTGCTTCACACTCACAGCCTCACATATTGCCCTCTCAGGGGCACACTGCCTGGCCTCCCAGGCCTGAAATCTGGGTGGAAGCCTCTTTAACCTCAGAACTCTTGCATTTTCCTTGCACCTAAAGCCAGGGCCACGTGGATGATGCCAAGGTCTGTTGCCACCTGGAGCAAACTTTCCCCTCTCTTGGCCATAGGGGTCGAGGGCCTGGATCGCTGAGCACACTGAATCCAGTTCTGAGGAACAGATTCTCTATGCCGCCTCCATTCTGGAATCTGGTGCGGCTGCTGCCGCCATTCTAGTGCTCTTTAGCTTCCTTCTCAAAGCAAGGTCTCTCACTTTTAGGGTTTTGAGGCTGCAAAGGGTGGAGACTTGCTGCTTGTGATGCCCTCAGGCCATCTTTTCCATTCTCTTATTCCTTCATAGCAATAGAGATCTCCTCAGCCTTATCTTTGCAGTCCAGAGCTTTACTGGAGCTTCCTTTCTGAACAAACTCACAACATTTTAAAGCATCCTGCTGAGCTCTTTGCTCTTGATTCTCAATATAATTCTGGCTAAAAGCCCCCAACAATAGCCATGCCACTATCCCAGCATTCGACTGACTTGAAATTTCTTTTGCCAGATTAATCAGTTTGTGGCCACCCTTAATCTCAGTCTTAGGCAAAGCCTGTGACACGAGCAAAATGCAGACAAACTTTCTGCCAAGCGATAATATACATCGTCTGGAGTCCAACAACCAATGCAGTCCTTCCCAACAGAAACCTTCTAAACCTGGTTTTTACCAGCAGGATTTCTATTGGCCTTCTGGTCTTCTGAGCTCTGACCAGACAACTCCAAACCTTTCCAAACTCTTCCCACAAGCAATTTCCAAAGGTCTTGAACCACATGGTCAGGTATAGTCACAGCAAAAACCCCACTCCTGGTACAACCATAACAGAAGGTCATTTTAGTTCTTTTTAAATAGAAATTAAATTGAAAAATTTGCCAAGATGCATGTATATTTTAGACTGAATATTGAAGTTTAGCAACAATAGAAAATTCTAGAACTTTCCAAGAGCTAGCATGTGTAGGTCACATTTTATCTCGGGCCAGCTCTGAGCTCTGATAGAAACTATATATACATTATCACATTTTTTTCCCACAGTACTCCTTGGGAACCTAGGTCATACTTGTATATTCTTGAAAATTTCTGTTAGTTACCTAGTTTACCTGATTTTTTCACCTTCTGTTTTTAGAGGAAGCAGAGTGCAGGAATGAAATAGCAATTATTTTGCAGTGTAACAACAAGATAGCATTGTATTTACTATAAAGCAAGAGTCCAATCTTTTTTTTTTTAAATAAAAGTACAAAAATATATTAACAAACAGACACCAATTAGCATAAAAAAATAGTACAATCACAACTGATCTATAAACAAGGTGACATGGTCTCAACGGTGGTTATTGCTTTATCCATTGATATCTTCGAAGTGTAAATGTATGAACCCATATACAGACATGCAAAATTGGTCAGACCATTAATCCTCTCAACAACAGAAAAATACAAAAACCAAACATCCAAAGACAGAAAACAAAACAGGCCAATCGTTTTTGACCCGTTATGTCAGTATCAGAACCCAAGCTGAAATTCTGTCTGGCAGTTCTCTGAACCAGTGACATTCATGCAGTGAAAGCCTTGATCAGATACAGCAGAATTGAAAAACCTACATGTGAATTTTTGTTTGAGGTTGTGGGAGATAGGCCCCGGAGCCTCTGGGAGGCGAAGGCAAGGCTGACGAGTAACCACTCGAAGACCAGCACTGATGGCGCAGGTCTAATTTTATTGAGGAAGTCACAGGCTTTTATAGTGCAGGAGGAGCTAAGGGGAGGGTTCTTTTAAGGTGGGTGGGAATCGTCAGGACTCCATCAGCGGGTGCAGTCTCTAGCCACGTTAGCTTGGAGGGAGCTGCGTTTGCGCGCTCAGATAGGGGCGAGGTTTGCCTACACCCGATCCTCCGCTATCGCAGCGAGCCATGCCTCCGGAGCGGATGATCCCACAGATTCCCCCTCTTTTTTTATTATGGCAAGGGCAGCTGCAGCAATAACGCGTTGTTTTTTATCGAGGTGGGCGAGCCTACGAAGAAAGCATTTGATAACAAGCACAGCAAGGATACCCAGTAAGAAGAGGGCACCGCAAATGATTAAGGAGGATGGGGAGAACCAGCTACTAAGCTTAGCGAGAATCTCTTGGAGAATAGAAGGAGAAAACTTAGGGATGATAAGGTGTTGAATTTTTTCTATTTGTTCCTCTAACTGTAGAGTGAGACTAAAATAAGAGGCATTATACGTCCCCATGAGCCAGGTTTTTAGCACTGTTCGATGTTTAGTCAAGTTTGCTCTCAATGGAGTGATACACAGGTGAGAGGAACGGGTGCTCGCGTGGCAGGCAGTGGAGGCGATCACGGCGAGCTCTTGTAGTTCCTCTCCAAGTAAGTCGATCTGTTGTTGGAGTTGGGTGATGGCCCGATGGGTTAGGCCATTAAGTTGTTGTTGGGTTGTCAAGGCAGCCGCAGTGGTGGAGGAGAGGTTATTGAAAGCATCTGAAGTGAGTGAACTTTGAGTCAAAGCTACAGCGGCAGTAGCCCCAGCTGCAAGAGAGGTGGTGAACAGAGCAACAAGGGCGGCAGTCATTCCAAAGTCCCTTGTCTGTCGTTGTGGGATTAGACTCGAAGGAGGGAGGTCCCAGAGAGCGGGCGCAGTCCAATGGGAGATGTTTACAGGGGCCCATAAGATGAGGGGTCGGTGCACCAGAATGGCCATAGAGGGGGTGCCGTTTCAGCAATTGGACAGTAAGCAGGTGTCGGAGGAACAGTTAGTAGATACAGTTGATGTTAGAAAAAACGCAAAAGGGGGCGAGACACAGAGACGTTGTGTCCCATAACGGTCTTGGAGGAGTTTAGGGAGAGGGTGGATTCCCAGCCGATGCTTCTATTAAAGTTAAAAGTCCCATTGATGACGGCGGAGTCACCCAGCATTAGAAAAGGGCACAAGTCCAGGTATGTATGAGGCCCACAGAGAAGGGTCGTGGAGAAGACGGAACGAAGGGTTTGTCCGGGGCCTCTCTTTGCCGAATCATTGAGAGCGGTGCGATTGTGTTCAGCACGGAATGCCGGGGTGATCCATACCGCCATCTGATAAGTCTCATTGATGTATGGTTTTGAGACGCCCAAGCAGTTACAAATTCTTTAACATTAGGACCCTAGTAAATAATTTCTTCAACTCAGATATGATAGACTTATTCATTATCAAATTTATTGATTACAGATCACCAATATGATCTTCAGATTGTTCTTTTGCATACTCCAATGCAACCTTAACTAGTAAAGAAATCCCCCTGACCTTGGAATGACATCGAGAGACAAAGTAAAGGCAAGACACAGCAGCCTTCAAGAAAAACTCAACAGAAATTTGAATATGTGCTGGAGAGGGGGCAGTTGTCACCATGGTGATTTTAGTCTCTCCTAGACAGAACTTAGAATGAAGTGGGAGGAGTTTCCCAGGCACAGATGCTGAAATAGGGGAATCAAAAAGCCAGATACAATTTCTTACTGTTATTAGAAATGTCTGAAGTTCGGAGTATTTGGTATCAGATACTCAAAGACATTGGTAGGCAATCTGAAGAATGACACTTGGATTTTTAAAATATCTATAGATAATTGTGAGGCTATCTTACCATATTTTTTTGCTAGAAAGTATTATAACTACCCTGGTACTTACCACAGACAATATTAGTAAGTGTTTACTATTCCCTAATACCCAAAATCGTTTGCACACATTATTTCACTTAAAATTTACAAAGCCAGTGATGTAGATGCTTTGATTATTCCCACTGTAAAGATGCAAAAACGAAGGCTGAGTCATTCGTGGTGGGCATTTTCCTAAGGCTGCAGCATGGGAAGAAAACATGACTAAAACCCCTATTGTTACAGAGCCTGCCTTGTAGTCGTTTGCATCGATCACAGAGCTAGTAAGTAGCATAAATGAGACTTGAACTTAAATTCAAAAGCCCTATCATGAATGACTAGAATCCTACTATCCAGACATGTGTAAGTGTTCTGTGATTTTAGAAGTCCTACTTAAGCTTGGCCACCCTTACAGGTTACAGTGTGGAACAAGACAGGTAGGTAGAGTGATACCACCTGTCTGCAAAGCTCACATCTGTTGTCACTTTTGTGCCCCTCTCTAAGAATTTCAGTAATGAATGACCAAGAACATAAGATTTTTCCTATCAGGAGAACCACCTCTGGACTTCTGCAAGTTCCTATCACCCTCAAGTGAAGTGCAACAGTTCTATTGCAATGTAGAAGGGCTTTCTCATAAACTGAGAATATAAAGCAGAAATGTATTGAAACCAAACCTGGCTGCCATGGCGGTGACAGATGTCACAGCTAGGCCGCCCTCACACAGTCCTGGAATGACTCTGGAATTCTGTACCATGCCAATAGTCATTTCCAAACATGACATTCTTCCCTTTGCTTTTTGTGTGACCTTCATCAGTTATTTCTTTCCACTCTACTTCTGATTTTTGCCTTTCAAAATTGAAAAAAAAATTTTTCCCTTTGAGAGCAGTCATATATTCTGGGAAGATCAGTGGTGAATGTTTATCAGGATTTGAGAGTCTTGACCTTTTTCTTCATGGCCCAGAAGTTTGTAGTGTTGTTCATCCCCAAACTAAAAGTTAAAAAAGGCCTTCCTTTATCTCCCTTATAAATACCTAGGAGAATGTCTCACCAATATCTTCATTTCCCTGAGGAAAGGCACGGAAGTCAGCTCCTAAGCGCTGGTGTTTGCACACACCTGTTTGTTTATTTTTTTAAATGTAATTGGGATGATGCCTGGAAGCATAAGTCTATTTCTCCAGAGCACTAGAAACAGATTGAAGCATACAGAAGACAATCATAGCCTTGTACTGTACTTCTACTGAAATACAGTTCTCTAAGCTGGTATTTTGCAAAGACAGAACGATCACAAAATGCCTGCAATGCAAACTTTGAATGGGAAGATAAAACACTAAAAAATTAATTAGAAATACAAATTTGAAAAATAGTGCACAGCATTACTTAGGATCAGAACTCATAATAATGGCTCATAATAAGAGGCTTTTAATGCTGGTTTCACTTACATATTATGTAGAAAATTTTAAAACACACACACAATGTATGGACCCTACTCCCAACAACTGCAATTTTTCTGATCCGGGGTGGTAGCCACATATCCATATTTTACAAAAGCTAAACAGATGATGTTACAAAGCTAGACCTGTATAGAATTCCAGTTTTGTCTCAGGTCCCTGTTCCATACTCATGTATGATGATTAGCTCTCTCCTGTCTTCCTGAGTATATAGACTAATTCTTTCTTCTATTTTTTGTTCTGTCTTGTCCCATCTATAACAATGCCCTCTACGTAATTTTTTGCATGGCTACTCTTTGGCATTGTATCTTCAACTCATAACTCATTGTGTATTTATCCATGTGAACAGAGCCTTCTGGTGTTGTTCAGTGTGTATCTCAAATAAATATACTGTGTACTGTGTACAAAGCCAAGAATTTCTAGCAAAATGTACTAATACAAGGTATGTAAAGTTCATCAAAGCTTAATGGTTGTTGTAAGATTCTGAGATGAAAGGAGTATGTTCCTTGAAGGGAGAGCAGTTTCCTTGAGAACTACAGTAAATCACAGTCAGGGTAGAGCAAGCCTGTTTGCTAGACTGTAGGGCCAAAGCTCTGATTAGAAAAGCTAGTCCAATCTCATGAGATAATAAAATCATTGAAAGTGAAAACAGTAATTGGAAATAGATCACAATTGAATCTAATTCAAATGTTCCTAAGTGATTTGAACAGAACCGCAGCGAGAACACAGGTTGTCTCCAACTCTTATAAGAATTGTAAAAGCTGTATATTTTTCCAATTAATATTCCTAGAAAACTGAGAAGTGGCTAAGGATAATAGTGATTATAATCACTGCCATTTATTGAGTGTCTCCATTGTTGGCAATACTGGATCAAATATTTACAACCATGAAGTCATTTTAATCCTCAAAGGAAACTTGTAAGGTGACTCATGTCTTTCAATTCCCACCACTAAGACCCATACTTGAGCAGCTGGTTGAAGCCATACCTCATGGAAGTGGTTGAAATGGGACTTAAATCCAGTACTGTGGACCCCAGATTTGCTGCATTCATCCCAAACTCTGGACTACTGTATTTGGATCCAGTTTTGCCCAATATGACTCTGATATCTGTCTACCTTTTATAGTTATTCATCCTAGTAAACTTAAATTATAATAAAAAGCACAGAAAAAGCTCTGCAGGAAAAATTTTGTGAGGTTTGTTTGTCCATGTAGAATGGGGAGCACAGAATATGTGTCCCTCCAAAGACTATTATGAAAGATGATCAGGTCCTCAGGACACAGAAGTTAAAATTTTTAATTGTAACTCTAAACATTTCCATACGTAAGAATATGCAGGTACTTTTTCACATATAGTGTAGTAGTTGAGTGTAATTATTGTAAGTAGGCAGTTAGAGGGTCCATAGGATTGGATCAGTCAAGCAACTGATTCATTAAGCAGCTAAGCCAAGCTTAAAGCTATGAAGATAAACAGAAGAAGGGTAACAGTCACAATAGAAAGGGAAATAAAGACCATTCTTCCTAGGAAGAATATGTGCTAAGTTAGTTGACAGTTCCTCTCTACTCCCAGACTGGATTTAGAAATGAGGAGAAACCAGGATCCTTTGAACTCCGTTTCCTGGACACCAACTAAATACCTTATTTCCTTTAATCTCAGCCCATGAAGCCACCTGTTTTAAACAAGTTCTGTATGTAATACCAACACAAAAGTCACACATTGTACTTCATTCCTACTTGGGTCTTCACCATGAGCTTATTTTTCTTATTATTCTCAGTAAATATACTCCTAAATTCCTCCTTTTCCCTATGAATTTATTCTTCAATCTCATAAAACAGAAATCTCAGATTTATACAAAATTAACTATTTCAATATAATATAATTTACCCAAAGAAAGACAAAGTAGTTTGCTATGTTTTAAAATCCTTTACAGATATCTATGCAAAATAAGCCAAAAAAAGTGCCTATCAGATTTTTGGGTTTTATTTAAATAACATGCTGATGCTGGTAATGGGTTTAATTAGAATAGGGTGGGAAAGATATTTGGGTGATTTTGTATGATTCCAAAGGAGATTAGGAGCTCTTTCAGAGAATTTGGATAGGCCATAATTGTTTTTTGTTACATATAACTTCATTGCATACTGGATTGTTTTTTCCTTTAGCGTACTCTTAAAGCACAGTGAGACTAGGAGCAGGACAATGTGGGACTCGATGTCCAAAGAAACCTAAGACTCCTAGTTCTGTTACCAAGAATCAGGAATTAAAGACAGGTAAGAGGGATGAGCAGAGAGATATGAAAGAAGAAATATTGCTTAGTTTAGTTAGGTTTCGTTGCCTAATGCCTCTTGGCTCAGATCACTTTATTTTGTAGAGTCAAAAGACTTGGACAAAGGGCAGCAGATTGGTGAAAGCTGAGAGGAGACAGGGCATCAGATCTAAGAGCTCCCCAGGCAAGGCTTTTGCAAGGCCGAGGTGCCCCTGGCTCTGAAGATGAGTGGCTGTATCTTCCTTTATGAAGGATGGACATAAGATATAAAAGGTAATTCCTGTAGAATTCAGGGACCGGTACAAAGAAAGAACTGGTTTTGGATAAATAACCTCAACTGATACTGAATGAACTGGTGGGCCTATTTACTTTTACACTCTCTTTTTATTACTGTCAGAAAAGAATGATAATAAACGATTCTAATATATTTCCTTTTAAAAAACTGGAGCTACTGCTGGTTTGTTTCTAAAACAAATAGTTAATTCAAAACTAACAGAATTCTTCTCTTAAAAAAAAAGATGGTAGTTGCTTATTTACTTCATTTCAAGGTTTTTTTTTTTAAATTCAGTCTCCCTAGCAACAGAGACATCTGTCTCTATTCTCTTAGTCATTAAAGCCAAAGAAAGTAGCTGCTTCAAAAATAATAAAGGCAATTTCTATGAATTGGGTAACTGTTAATTGTTGCCAAGAAATCTTAGTGAGATAATGAGGCATACAGCAATTGACAAAGATCTTTTCATTGATATATGAGCTTGCAGCTAGCCCATGGTGGTTAGCTAATATGTACAGTACCATCGATGAGGTATTGTGTGATTTGCTATGTAACACAAATAGGGAAGTGATCTTTCCTCTTTCTAATTTCTTTCAGAAGTGTGCCTTGCTGTGATTTTTCTGATTGCTTAGTAACTAATCATACCTCGGGATTCCAGGGAATATATTTGCCTACTACATTCATAAGAGTGGAAAGGTTTGAAGCCTTTACAATAGAGATCAATGCAACAAATAGTGTGCTAGCAGAGGGTGGTGTTAAAATATATTTCTCATTTGAGTTGTAGGTTCTGCCACCGTTTGAGTGAAAATACTTAAAATGGCACTAGATTCTAAAGTGTATATTGGCATTTGCACTAAAACTGTTTGCAGGCCGCTTCTAATGAAACCCCAATCACCCTGTACAATAGCTTTGCTAATAAACACAAAACAGTTTCTTAACGCTTTCTGCTTTCCCAGCAGCCAAGAAAGCAAATTATATTAAGTCAGTATTTTTTATTATTGGCCCGGTGTTTGGCACATGCCTGGCTGTATGCAAAACTACTGTTAAATGGGTAATAACAGAAGGGGAAAAGAAGCATATAGAAACAGCTTTTTGTGATTTTTTTTTTTTTATAATAAGGAAATACGGCTCTGATAACCAGATGTGGAATAGTTTACTGCAATACTGGCCTCGTAAGCCTATTTTAGTTTCTTAAGGAGGTGGGGGGTAATTGCAAATGGGAAGTGTCAAAAATGCTGAATCTAATTTCATACTTAGAATGTTTATAAAATTTACATATGTATGGGTAACTATCAAGGGAGCTACAATGGATACTAAATGCATATCAGTTTTAGTAGAGCTTTGAATAAGAATTTCACTTTGTTATAGCATGTTATGATATCGTACAGATAAGAAACAGAGGAACTAAAACATGTTTTTCACCTCGCAGTGACATTTGTTTTATGTCAAGCTGTAGGTATATATAGTTTGGTGCATTATACAAGTAATTAAGGCATTGCTGGTTGGAAGTTGGATAAGATCTTTAAATAAACATGTAGGCATAGTGAAGTAAATCCTTTCAATTTAGGGTTAGTTTTATAATTTGTGAAGTATTTTTCTTTTTCAAATCCTCTAAATACAGATATTTCTAGTAAATGCTTATGCACATCAATGAATAAAAGATAATATCTTTTAAAAATTACAGTTTTCATCTGCATAATTTCACACTGTTAAGGTGACAAACTGTTAATTTCCTTTCAAGATGCTTCTAATATAATGAAAGTGGAAAGAATTTTTCTAGCAACCAAGTGGAAATAGACTTGAATAACTGTGGTGACTTTTTATCGAAAGTTTAAAAAATGCACTGTAAAGAAAATCTTGGCACTTGATGTGGCATTTATGACATGCTCTAAGGATATCAGAGATGCAATACGGGCTTTGTTGATCAAGTTTTACCATATTGTCTATCAGCATGTCATTTAACAGCAGGTTCTAGTAGATGACTTGAAAAGTGTCTTTGTCTCAAACACAACACATACAGGGCTCATCTCTTTATGAAAGAGGCAGAGAGAAGTGACACTTGGGCCACATGTGACTGACACCCATGTTTTCATATGATCCATAAGCTAAGGAATATTTTTCTTTGCTTTTATATCTGGTTGAAAATAATCAAAAGAACAAAAGTATTTAGTGCTGTGATAATTATATGAAGATAAAATGATTGTAAATGAGATTTCATTGGAATACAGCAAACACATTTGTTTATACGTGATTGCTTTAATGCTACATGACTCAAATAATAGTGGCAGGGATAGTCTGAACCACAAAGCTCAAAACATTATTATAATTGATTAAAAAAATTAACCCCTATTTAAATCCTTACCCGAAAGTTCTCCAACTGATCTCAAGATTTACAGAGCTACAGTGTTAATGTGAACTAAAAGAATATGCAAATGATATATAATAAAAGCTAACATGAGGTGTGATAAAATATAGTGACTATTCAAATTTTTAAAATATATGTTACCGTAAAAGATACACTGCATTTAATTCCCCTCAGAATACTCCCCCTTGCTTCAAACATTCTTATGCCATCATTCTTTCCACTTCCTGAAGCAGTGCTAGAAGTCCTGTCTGTGAGCGCCTTTAGTTGTGTGCCACTAAATGCATGGCATGCTTTCTCTCAATGTCTTGAATTGATCCAAAATATCTATCTTTCAAAGTCATTTTGAAGTTAGGGAAGAGGGGCTGGGAATATTGCTCAGTGGAACCATGCCTGCTTGGCAATCTTGAGGTCCCCAGTTCAATTCCCAGTACACACACACGCACACACACACACACACACACACACACACACACAAAGTTGGATAAGAGCCCCAGGTTGCCATGCCCTATCCAGAGAGTGAGGAGAATGAGGACATACTACAATGTTTTTATATGACAGAAATTGTAAGCAATGATTTGAGTGGACTCAGGACATTTACTAGCCAAGTGTAGGAAGCAAAGAATAGATAAAACTGCTTCCAGGTGAGAGGAAGATGGTTTAGACGGATAGACAAAACCCAAGTGAGTTCATTGCTGTATTTGAGGACAAGTTGGAATGAAAGTTGGTTTCTGTAGTTATTGGTTTTAGGAGAGACTGGTCCATCCTCTTTAAAGTGCTGTGGAATCTCATCAGTAGTTCTCAAGCAGAGATCTGAGAGACTGCTGAATGACTCAGAAAATGATGAGAAACATCCCCTGATGTCTTTCTAGAAGTAGGAAATGGTGATATCTCAGCTGAGTTTCAAGGATTAAATATGAGTGAGCAAGTAACATAAAGCAAAGCAGCTCACCAGTGTCGACATATGTGCAATAAAACAAAAAATAATTACAAAAAATTTTACTATTGGACAGAATAGTCAGTTTTAAAAATTATCACAAGTGCAGATGTCCTAATTTGTTTTTGCTTATTACCATTTTCTTGAAGTGTAATGGATGTACAACAAACTGCACGTATTAACAGCATACACTTTGGTAGGGTTTGATATATGTTTATTCCTATGAAGCTGTCATGGTTTCTGTTTAGATGTCCACCTAAAGCCTCATGTAATAATAGGTGAGACCTTTGAGTGTGATTGGATAATAGGGGCATCTGTCTGACTTGCTGGTGGGAGTAGGGTCTGGTCAGAGGAGGTGGGTCACTACAGGTGTGACCCTGAAGATTATATCTTCCTCCCAGCTCCTCCCTTGCCTCTGTATCGTAGCCACCATGCCCCTCTGCCATGCTGTGCTGTCTTAGACCTAGCCACCTACGGACTGAAAGATGTGCCAAAATAAACCTCTCCTTTCTTAAATTATGGATGTTAAGTATTTTGTCCCAGCAAAGAAGGAAGTGACCCAAACAGAAACTATCAATACACTCCATTCCACCACATCAAAACTTCTTTGTAATAGATACCCCTCCACCCTCCCACACTTAGAGAACCACTGCTTTGGTTCCTTTACTGAATGTGAGTCTAGACTTTCTAGAGTTTTAAGTGAACACAATTTTAAAAATCTATATTATTTGGGGAAATGAGAGGATATTTACTCATTTTGTTGCATGGGTCAATAGCATTTTTTCATTGCTCTATAATTCTAGAAGAAATAAAACAGAAAGGAAGATCACTTTCTATTGGCTAAAACTCTATCGATGATTTTTTTCAACATGAATTTTCAATCCACTGAAAGTGAATCACAAAAGTCCTCCAGAATTGATCACATTGAGTTGAATGATTAAGTGCTATGCTACTGCTTACCTTGAAGAAGACCTGGGTGAGTTCAGTGCAGGTTGACATTCTTAATCCTTTGAATTTGGAGTCAAATGTAATTGACAGACTGGGAAAGTTCTCGAAACCTTCAGTTCTTATGATTTAAAGCTATATAAGTCAATATATTTCTTAAGGGCAAATTAATTTTTCTATAAAATCAAGTGTTCTTAGAATTCACTAGTGAAGTTATTCTAGATTTGAATTTAAACATTTTCATAAATTAACCAATCATTTCATAAACTTCTATTATGTGCCAAGCAATGTGTCCACGGGCAGAGACATAGACATGATAAATTCCTTCAAAGGATTTCTAGTACAATGGGGATGCAAGGTTTTAAAATGTATACTCTATGCACTAAATCACAAAACAAGTATTAAGTGTCCATTACGTAGCACATCCAGTTGCAGTGGCTGCCTCCTCCCAGTCACAGAGCTTACTCTTTAAAGAGTGATGGTAGACAGTGAAACATAGTATAAAGGAGCAGGGTTAGTAAATATAATGAGTAGTGTCATGATGAAAATAAACAGGGTAGAGTAGAGAGGTCGTGTTGCAGAGTAAGTGTGAGCAGCTGCTATGAGGAGCAAAGGAATTAGGAGAAGAACCTCTGTGGAAGGCTCTAGAAGAACCTCTGCCTCACCTCTGAAAGGTGAAGCACACTCACAAAGCTCGGTGTGGGGCGGGGCATGTGTGGGCAGTGGAGCAGCAAAGAAGATGCACAGGTGGAGGGGAAGGACATGCAGGTGGACAGGGGCACGGGGAGAAGCTTCTGGGAGGGTCTGGGTCATTCGTTTCATTTTATAGACCAAGGAACCCCTGCAATGATTTAAAGGAGAAGACATCTGATATTTGTGGGATATTTTTCTGCACGTTAACTTTATGTTGAAAGTCAGGCCATGATACTACAGTAAAATAAATAAATAATAAAATCTATGCAATAAGACTCACAAAGTGTGTGCCGTTTTGAGTTTTGACGACTGTGCACACTATGAAAACACTACCCAAAACCAGACAGATGACATTTCCATGCCTTTGTGTTCCTTCCAAAACAGTTCCATTGATAGAATGGAAAAAAAAAAAAAAAAAAATATATATATATATATATATATATATATATTTGTGGACCATGTACTTCTTTTTTTTTATGGTGTGAACATTTAAAATACATTGTGTGAGCAATTTGAAATGTCACTTTCTGACTTACTTTGGAAATGATTACTGTTGAGAAAATATGTAGGCAATTCACTCCTCATTTTTTATTTTTAAATTAATTAAGTATATTGGCACATTTTAGGTATACACAATGATTAAATTCATCATAAGGAATTTGTACCTTTACCAGATATATCTTGATTCTTCTTTTTTTCTATTTCCCTACACTCCCTTTAGTCCCTCTTCTCCTAATTTTTACAAAAGCTTTGTTTCTGTTTTTCTTCTTTTCTCATTGTTTTTCTTTTCCCTCCCTTCCTTTCTCCTTTCCTAGTTCCCTTCCCCATCTGAACATTTTCTTCCTACTTCACAAATTCTATTGTACACTTTGGCCTTTTTTATGCTTTCAGTGTTTTACACCAGAGAAACAATGTGATATTTACACATGTGTGTCTGATTTAGTTCACTTAAGTGTATGGTCTCAAGGTGCATCCAATTACCTAGAAATGTCTCAAGTTTATCCTTCTTTAAGGCCATATAGTACTCCATTGCATAAAAAAATTTCGTCTATTCATTGGTGATGAACATTTGTGCTTTTTTCCATGATTTAGCTATTACAAACTATGCTGTTATAAACACGTGGGTATATATCACTGTGGAATGATGCTTTTAATTCATTCAGGAAGATAGCAAGAAGGGCAATAGTTGGGTGAAAATGAACCTCCAGTTTTAGGATTTTGAGGAATCTGCACACTGACTTCCACAGTGGTTGCACTAATCTACACTCCCATCAACAGTGAAAAAAGGTTCCTTTTTCTCACAGCCCTGCAGAATTTGTTATAGGTTGATCTGTTAACAATAGCCATTCTTTCTCGAGTGAGATGGAATCTCAGCATTGTTTTAATTTGCATCTCTCAAATAACCAAGGATGTTGAACATTTTTTCATATATTTATTTATTTGCATTTCTCCTTCTTCATCTGAGAACTGTCTGTGCATTTCAGATTCCCATTTTTGGACTGGGTCTTTACATTTGTTGGATCTGATCTTTTTGAGTTCTTTGTGTATTCTAGTAATTAGTCCTTTGTCTGAGGAACAGCTGGCAAAAATTTTTCCCACTCTGTGGGCTGTCTCTTCACACTGTTGACGATTTCTTTTGTTGTGCAGAAGTTTTTAAATAAGATGACATTGTAGCTGTTGATTCTTTGTAATATTTCCTATGCAATCAGAGTTTTGTTAATGAAGTATTTGCCTACACTCTTCAAGAATTCTACCTATTCTGTCTCCTGCCAAATTTAGCCTATCTGTTTTAACATATAGATTTTTGATCCATTTTGATTTTAGTGTAGTGCATGGTGAGAGACATGGGTCTAGTTTTAGTCTTTAGCACATGGAAAGTCAGTTTTTCCAGCACCATTTATTAAAAAGGCTATTTTTCTTCCAATGAAGATGTTTGGCCCTTTTGTAAAAGATAGGGTGGTTGGATGAAGTTGTTTGGAGATTTTTCTGTATCTTCTAATCTGTTCCCTTTTTCCTTGGGTCTGTTTCTTTGACAGTACCATGCTATTTTTATTACAGTAGTTTTGTAGTATAATTTCAGCTTAGGAAATGTGATGCCTCTGGCCTTTCCTTTGTTGCTCAGAATTGTTTTTGCTATTGTAGGTGTCCTTTGCTCCCAAATAAATTTTACGATTGTTTTAGTTCTATGACATACACTATTGCTGTCTTGATCTGGATTTCATGAAATCCATGTAACAATTTTGAGAATATGGCCATTTTCGCTATATTGGTTCTTTTTACTCAAGAGCAAGGGATATTTTTCCATTTTCTGATATCCTCTCTGATCTCCTTTATCAGAGTACTGTAGTTTTTAATGTATAAATCCTTTACTTTCTTTGTTAGATGATTCTGAGTTATTTAATTTTTAATGCTATTGTCAAAGCTGTGGTTTCCCTTATTTCTCTCTCAGTGAGTTTGTTACTTGTGTACAAGAATGATACTGACTTTTGAGTGTTGACCCTGTATCCAGCTACATGTCTGAATTTGATTATTAAATCTAGAAGTCCTCTGATGGAGTTTTGGGAGTCTTTTCTGTAGAAGATCATGTCATTTGAGCATCATCCTTACCTGGCTTATGTTCTCCTTTAACTCTCTGATAACAACACTGTAGCCTTACTGTTCCCTTTGTTCTGGCCTCATCCGTCCTTACCACACTTTCTGATCCAATTACATTCCCGAGTACTTTTCCTTCAAAGTTAATTCCTACTAAGATTAACATTCCAATTGGCCAGACACAAAATATCTGGCTAGTCTCTGCTCTACTTTTTCATTAACTAAACTATCTTTTCATAAAGGCTAATACATTTATTTAATACCATCTCAGACTGGCCCATGTTCTCTGGCCTCTGACAAGGTTTCTCAGTTGTTCCTGAATTGAGTTTTTATGCATCTTCTCACGGCAATGAGTAAAGACAAATACATGGCTGTGCTGAGACTGGATAACACATTGATGTACAGAAAATAACAAAGTGATGAGTTTGCATAAACAATGTGACCTAGTGATAGTGCACAGAATGAAGCAAGCACGTTCTATTTTTTTTAAAAAAATCTCATTTTTAAATGAAAAGTTGTACATAGCATGGGTTGACCCAGCCCAAGGCCACTCCAAACGTGGTTTGATAAAACTGCTAAAACTGTTTGGTTTTTCTCTTTATTGCTCAGCGTGAGTCATTTTTGTTGGCAATCTACTCAGCCAGTCACGAAGGCTTACACACTCCAGAGAGTGCTGCGCGCCTCTCTGCCTGGTTCTGACTTCACTGTCTGTTGGTTGTCATCCATCTAAATGCTAACTAATGCCTCTTTTTTCCTAGCAAGTCAAACGCTCAAGGCGTTGGCTTGTCAATGGTGGGTGTTAGCCTGTTCTGGTCCTGTGGCTTAGTGAGGTAATGGATTGGCAGGATTTGCTTATTTTAAAGATGATTTGATCAAGTGCATTCTGTGTGGGTTGATGTGTTAAAAATTCAGAATGTTATTTATAAAGAATTACAGAGGAACCAAGGGCACATGGGGCCTTGGCCAAGATTTTCTTCCTTATTGATGCTGCCATCACAAATATTTAATTGGCATCACAGTAAATATTCAAAGGTTAATGTAGCACGCCGGTAATGGATAATGAAGGTGTGCAGTCCTTACTGCCTCACTTTGCTCCTGGAATGTAATTACCAGCATAGGGATAGTCAGGGATGGAAGCGATGTATCATCCTTTGGCCCTTGCCTGCAGGTAATACACACAAAAAGTGGTGGCTATTATGATCCACTTTGTGTATTTTGATGCATTACTTACAGTGAAATGTTTGCATTTCCATGAGGATGCAATCCAACATCCAGCATCAGGGAGTTAGACAGGGCTTTTGAACAGAGAAATCATGATGTTAAAGACATAGATTTATCTAAAAGTAGAGAAAAATTTTATTTCTAATTATTCCTATCTATGACATTTCATGAAGCTAAATCTTTTCTAAAGATCCCTTTTTTATGTAGTATATATTTTTACTTTTCATATTTCTCAAGCAATAAAACTAATAAAAGAGCTTGGCACATGGTAAGTGCTCAGTGAGTACAGACCATGACTGCGTTTATTTTTTTGCCGTCCTGGTTGACCGCTGAATTTTCTTTGTGTAAGTCCTTTCTAACTTTTACGGGTCTTGCGGTTTTACTGACAGCAATAGACAAATCACTTTATTTTTCAGGAGATACTATACCAAATGTTTTCTTCCTCTTTTCCACGCAGGTTTTATCCTTGTAGTCGTAGAACTGTATACCAAGTAAATGAACTGAGCTAAAAGATGCTATCTTTCCATGGCTGCCATGAGAGAAATGAATGCAAAAGCTGCCTATGCTATTATTTCTTTAGAACACATTGTTTTTAAATTCCATAACAGAAAGCACGCTAGGTCTTTGATCTAATAAACTGGGCCTTATGACAGAGAACTGGAAGTCAGACAGTGAAGTGCTCAATGGTTACGTAATCACGAGTTGATTTTTTCTTTGCACTGGTTTTTTTCTACTGCACAGTGATAATACAGGAAAGCTAATTTGCAATGGCTGCTAAGAACTGAGACCTGTGGTAAACTAATGAAGTACAAGAAAGCAGTTAAATTTGTAATCTAAAGTTGCAGGTTTGGGCTACACACCCTGAAAGGGCATCAGCTGGTCCCTGCTGCCATGGATTCCTCCTGCCTTGTCCCATCTGTCTTAGAGCTTGTCACTCCTTTTGTTTCTGCCTGTTTTCTTATTAAAGAAGAGATTAGCAGCTGTTAAATGCTTATTAGAACCCAACTGAGACTTTATTTGAGATGAAAACATAAAATTTGAAAACATACTGATTAAGAGGGATCCCCTTAAGGAGGGAACCATCAGTTTTAGAAACATGTGGTCTAAAGTGGACAATGTGGAAGACCCGGTTCATGTCATTGGGAAGGTTATTTTATCAATACGTAAGGAAAAGTGATGGAAACTAATGAAAAACAATACTAAACAAGAGTTTTTTCATTCTGTTTCAACTTTACAGACCAAGGAGAGGTGTTTCTATAGCCATGTCTGTATAGTCCTGCGGCATGCGCCCTGCTGCATGCTACATGGCAGTGTTCTAAGCCCTTGTCACACTGCAGATTTCCCAGTTGTAGAGCCAGAATCTGGAATGTTCACTGTAAGTAGCACTCCAGCAATTACCTAAGAGTTGTTTTACAATTTCTGAGTGAATGGTTCCTTTGCCCAAAATATTTATTGCTTTGATTTTATTAATGTAAAACTGGTATGAGCATGGATGGAGATAGTCATAAATCTTTGTACCCCAGAGCTACTCCTTAGTGGCTGTGTGGCCCTGGACGAGTTACCTAGCCAGTTACTGTCTGTACAATGGGAGAGACGATAGTACCATCACCAAGGGCTCTTCATGGATGTCTGTAGGATGATCCCTGGAAGGCAGCAGGCACAAACCGTGCCAATTACTGAATGTCTTAGTATATGTTCATTGTAGCTCTATTGTGCTAGAAGTAATTCTTACTCTCTTACTGCTAACATTCATAATTGTATCCCAGTTGATCTGTGACAAACTTCCGCAATAACCACAGAAACTTCATATATTTTTGAACCATAAGAATGTCTGATTTCTGTAGCACTCTTTCAAGAGGAATTTTCAAAAGAAAATATAAATGTGATACTGTTGACCTCTTCAGTTTTCTGGACTGGGCTGTTGATTTCTGTGGCTTTTGGAAAAGATGACCTGGACTACAGTCCAGACGACCAGGTGGAAGGAACTCCCCCAGCACCCAGGGGCCACTGATGTAGCCACATGAGCAGACCAGGAGTGAGCCAGCTGTGCTGCTCATTGACTGAATCCCTCTGGCAAGCTCCTCCGCCCCATCCCGCTGTCTCCTCACTCCAGCGCCTTCCCCTGGGGTACGGCAGAGGAAAAACGTGTCAACACCTTCCACCCTGCCCCCACATGTGGACTGAAGGTTCTTTCTGGCAAATTGCAGCATGCCCTTCCCCTTTCCCTGTATAAAGATGGCCTTATGCTTCACTGTGTACATTTTCGGCCAAGTTCTCACACACTGGGTTTTTGGCAATTAGAGGGCTTTAATTACAGCTATTACACAGCCTGAGCAAACGAACAGTTTTTCCTCTGGTCATCCAGCAGAAAGTTGAAAGGGGAAAAGAACAGGTGGAAATGGAAAGTGATGGTCCCTGCTGTTCAGATGCCAGTGGCGCTTGGACAATGGCAAGAGGGGATGGTGTTTCTCTCTGTCCTTGGAGACGTGTGATTGTCGTGTGGAGCACACTGACCTAGGTGTCTCTGCTCAGCCCCATGTGCACTATGATGGCCTCCCCGACTCATGTTGCCGTTTTCCTTGCATTCCATTGTTCTCCGAGCTGTCAGAACACTTTCATTTTCCTCGAAGCTGCGATTAAGCAGCCCTGCAAATGGCTCTTGATAGGTGAATTGCAGACCCTATTCCTTTTGCTTTAATAGTTGAATGTTCATTTTTTCATATAAGCAAAACATTTCTTTTACTACCTTTTTAGTCCTGCTACGTTATTATACTATGCCTCATACAGGAGAAGTCAGTTATCAGTTTAGCTCCCCCCCCCCCCCCCCGCAAGAACATGTACATTCCCTTAAAATTATAAAATGCTTCCCTTGTATATCTGTTATAAACAGCAATCCAGAGAATTAATTCAATCTATTTTCAGACCCATTTCAAACATTTTGATGACTCAGAATCTGAATCAGAGCAAATAGAACATGATCTAAATACTACAAGGTGACACAAATTTAACATGTGTAGGAAAGGATTAAAAAGACAGTAATTGCAGTTATTCATCCTAAATTAGTTTATATTGAAAGACGTAATGCTGAAGTTCTGAGAGGTATGTTTAGGTATCACTTACACCATTTTTCAAATGCATAGCCCTAGGAATGTAAAAATAACCAAAATTTATGAAAACTTTAACAAAAACACACTGTTTCTCTCCCGGCTAGAAGTTTTGCATGTGTGGGCTTTAGACTTAGTGAAGTCAAGATTCATAGTACTCTTCCCACCTATCCCCTGAATAATCAGCAATTATCTGTAATTCCAGCCATTCAGGCACTCTGTGTGGTGTACGGAAAGAGTACAACTGTATTATGTAATTCTTTCCTTCATGAAGCCCAGGTCTAGTTTGGAGGAGACTGATATGAAAGTAATGTGAAATGGTTTACTTATTTAGAAATTGTATAGCACACCCCTCTTGTATTCCAGGTAATATTCCAAAATTTGGGTATTCCAAGTTTTACCCAACCACAATTGCTGGGATACTATGTTTTCAAAAGAAAGTAGCAAGAATATTACTTGCCCTCCGTGTTCTTCTGCACTGTGACCTTGCTGCTCCTCAACAAGAGGCACCTGGGACAGCCCTGATGTCTCACACATAACCAGTAGGAAGCAGAGCAAGTCACACATCTGAGACTACACTGGAAAGGCATGGCAGCCTCCAGCTAGATCTTGCCTTGTCCGCACTCCCTCCTGGAGTGCTCCTTCTTGGAGCCCCTCTGTCTTGCTCTAAGACCCCAGAGCTCATGATCCACGAAGAAGTCACTTATAGAGGCTATGAGAACTGAGTGTCACACAAAAGGGCACTCCAGATCCCGGACTCCTCAGACTTCTCAGCTAAGGCTCCTCATCCAAAATCTTCTCCCACAGATTCTCACGCTAGTTTATACCATTGACATTAATTATTTTATATGTCTTCTTGCCACAACCAATGATAAAGTGTTGAGGAAACCAGAGATCAAGGAAAGATCTGTTCCTAATATTTCTTCTAATAACAATCATCTACTGTTCATTGTGTATCAGGTTTTCTTTAAGGTTATACTTATATAACTCTTCCAAGAACCTGGAGTTGGCAATGATTACTTTCCCTATTAGCAGATGAAAGAATTAAGACACAGAGATCTGAAATTATAAAGTCACAAAGTAAATATGGGAACAGGGTATGTCACCTTTGCACATAACAGCTTGGGTAACAGACAGATGTAAGGGTTAAATATGTGCAGTTAGGCCCCAGTGCACAAGTTTGCAGACAATATCAATCTAAGGGTAGGTGGCTTTTGGCTTCATAGGTTTTGTGAGGAGATAAAGTTTGTACTGAACCTAGTCAGGTGTGTAAGATTTAGTAAGCGGAATACAGGAGAGGCAGGTATTTAGTGTGGTAGTAACCAAGAGAACACAACTGAAGTGAGCAAAGAATTCCCAAGAGCATGGATGCACAACCCAGGGGTAAGAAGAGATGGAGAGGGGGATGACAGTGGGTTTGCATGAGTTCCTACAGGGACATACACCTCTTGGGGGGGTCTCATGTGAGAGAGGTTTTCCCAGAGGAAAATACTAGCAAGAGTAAGGAGACTGGGAAAATCTGAGGAGAGGGTAACCAGAGGGAAAAATAAAGCTGAAGTTAGTCTATTAATTAATGGGCAGATGGGAAAGGTAGTAAAGAATAAGGGCCTATTTACAGAAATTTCAAAGAAATACATCACGCAACATAATGGCAAATTGAATATAAGTGTTGAAAATTTAGGAAGTATAACAGAAATTAGTCCATAAGTTTGGAAGTAAGATTTGTAAAATGCCTCTTATATTCAGATATTTTCCAGAAATTCTTAGTGCTACTCAAGGGACTCATGCTGAAATTGCAAAACTTGGAAATAAATACTGCAAAAATGACCAGTCTTGTACAGTACACAACAATAATAGTACTTTATAATTATAGTGCCTTTTATTTGGAGCTGACATAAAGCTGTAATATTTGACACATGCCAAGACTGTGGCTGAGACAGGTAGGACACATAGCTGTTCCAAGTACAGAACATGGAGTGGAGTCCTGGAGAGGTTAAATACCTTGTTCAAGATCTGATGGCAGATAAAAGCTCTTCTTAGGCCCAGGCCTTTTGAGGTACTGTCCACTACTATTTCTATCGATAAAACTACCTTTCAAATATAGATTTTGTGTTTGCATTGACAATTTTTTATCCCGGTAGCCTAAGGAGCACAAATATTTCTTAGTATCCTATATATTGACCGCACTTTGGCACATTTGCCTCCAAGGACAACTCCTTCTCCTTAATCCTTGTTATAGAAGCCAACTTGGAATTAGTGTGTATGTGAAAGTGTAAGGTCTGAGGAGGTTTTTTGAACTTTTTCTGTCTGCCAAAGGAGTTGGGGGCCTTTAAAAAGCTGCATATAATTTTTAAATATTAGTCACTGAGCAGAAGCCCAGGATTCACTTCCCTACTTCATGCCCTGATAGCAATCCTCTCCTATCCCTCCCCACTTACCGTTGCATACTTTGGGTTCTGCCAGCTCATGTTACCCCGCCTTGTGCCTGTGTTTCTAGGATAGCACAGAGACTTCTACATCGTCACTGTATCTTTATCACTTCTGCATGTCCACCTCAGCCATTCTTGATGGGAATCTGACCATACTTGAATTATCAGGGATTTTTCCTAAAGTTTACATCAGATATCCCACGCTTCATGAAATGTAAAGCCCCAAAAGCACTACCGATCTCTGCAATGTCACCTCCTGCAAAACCATGGGTTTATACTCTTGTACGCACACACGCACAGGTGGACTTCTTGCTTCTGCGTCATGGCACATTGCTCCCTGCCTGGAGTTCCTTTCTCCCCATTCTCTCCGGCAAACTTCAGTTTAGCCCTAAAACTTTTCGCGTGTCATCTTCCTAAGTATATCCACCTTTCCTCCTCCCAAATGGTCATCTCTTCTGCCTTTCCACAGAGTGAGGACCAAGGGCAACTCCATCTGAAGTCAATTACGCTGAATCTTGTTTATTTTTATGCCTACTCCCCTTCACTAGATTGAAAACCTCTTGAGAGCAGGGACCATGGTTTCGGTCCCTGCATCCCTTGGAATTCATATAGCACTTTACACATAGTGAATGGTAATTTAATAATAAATGGCACGTGAGAAGCCTGGTGTTTGGGTAGTAAAAGGGGTTTGGCTGGGAAAGGTCATTACTGAAAGCCACAAAGAATTTGTTAAATACTTGTCCCCACCAAGCACCGTGCTGAGTGCTCCTCAGAACAAATTACATAGATCTACTTCTTGACCTCTAAGAACTTATTTATAATTTAATATATATCAGCCATGAGGGTAAATACGGAAAGCACATGCAATAATTGAATTACCAACGTTAAACAGATATACAAATAGGTTGGATTAAATATTTACTTTGTATGTGCATTACCTTGTAAAGGGTAATTGCATTTTAGCAGCTGGTGAGTATGGGAACCATTTGAATTTTATGTTTAGACAATAGGATCCTATCATAATGATGACAATGTAAAGTGAATTTTGATGTTTTTATTGGTGAAGATGGACATTAATATCCCTTTGAGGTTAATTTACATTTTAGTGGAAGAAAAAGCCCTATGGCTTGGATAGAATCCAAATGTAGACACCTCTGGCCAAATTACAGCAAAGGGAGCTTATTTGTAGAACTCCACAATTTAAAAAAATAAGGAACCTGAAAAATACGTGTTTTTCATCAAAAGCAGGAAATAGGGTATTTGACAACATGCATTTGTCTACTGAATGTGATGGAATATGTGATGAAATATGTTTTGTCAATAAAATAAATTGCCAAACAAAATGTAATCCTTTCTGCAAATGCATTTAGTCTCCAGAATGAAATAAGCTACTTCTACACAGCACATTTTTCCTTTGAATTATTTCAGATTTGCTGTCTATCAAAAACAATGGAGAAAATGTGTTTTGTCAGACATTGCATTTCAAGGTACATGGATAAAATTATTTAATTGGAACAAAAGGTAGGCTCAGCCATGGAGGGTCACTAAAAGTTTGTATTATATTGCTATACTTTATTTATTTATTTATTTATTTATTTATTGCAGTACTGGGGATCTAACTCAGGACCCTGCACTGGCTAGGCAGGCGCTTATTCCACTGAGCTATATCCCCAGCCCCTATATTGCTATACTTTAAACAAGTTCATCGTTTGTAGCTCAAGAGGCTAAATTCTCATCTTAGGGATGGTCACATTATTTTTGTAAAACTTAAAATCAAATTTAACTTTTTTGACTAATATGTGAAAACACACATTAATGGGGTAGTCCCTGAAGTTTGGGTTTATTTATACACCATATAATCAAGTTATGCTATTGGTGAAAATATTCAGATAATACCCTGCATTCTCCTTGAACATATTCATAACACTTTTATAGTGCCGTGTTATCACCACATCACTGAAAGAGTTAATTACATGCCTAATTAGGTTCTTTTCCTCATTTTCCTTCTACTCTGTGAATTGATCCTTTGCCTTAAGGCTCCTGAGGATGTTTTACTTACATAATTAATTAATACAGTTTAACCCTTCAGATGTAACTCCAACACTACACCTAGTTTAGCATAACTTTAAATTTTTGTATAAAAGCCTGTGGAGGTTACAGTGCACAGGTTGAAATCAAGTAATTCATGTTAAGTGAGGATAAATCAAAAATTTTAAAATGGAAATCATATGACAAAGTATGTAGGCAGACTAAAATACTATAGCAATGAGAACAGGAAGACATAAGAATAGTAAGGTTTATTTTTTTCTTTCCCTCTTTTTTTGAACATAGGAACCCATTGCCTTGCTCATGGTAACTTTAATATTTAAGGACTGAATGAGATAATGTCTATAAAGCTCTTGGCTCTATGCCTGGCGCTACTTCTATATTGATTTGTAGCTTTCCAGTATTGCCCAAACATTATTCCATTTGTTTCTCTGACTTTCTTTTCTGGGAGATAGAGATTATTTATTTCCATTTTATAGAAGAGCAAATGGAGGTTCAGAGTGTCTCACATTAATAGATCCAAGATGAGAGACCAGTTTGCATTCTAGGTTGAGAGCATCTGCTTGGGGTAGGGGGACAGGTGACATTTTAACTGCATCTTGAAGAATACAGGGGAGATCAAAAGGCAGGAACTCTGTGGAAATGATGAATGTAAGTAGAATGCTGAATGATTATTAAAAACCTATATTGCCAGGAGGAAGGACATAGCTTACTGGGAAATGAGGCTTGTGAGGTCATTGGAATTACAAAATCCTTTCTGGTCTTAAGAATTTTGGCTTTGTTGTAGAGTTACTGGGGAACTACTGAATATGTGTGAAGCAGGAGACTGACAGGACTCAGTTTATGTTTTAGTGAGGTAGCTCTAGTGGTGACACGGAAGAGCCCAGAACAGAGGTGGGACCTGAGGGCAGAGCACATGTCAGGGCATTCCTGCTGTTTGCAAAGTGAGGCCATAACAGTCCGGGCTTGGGCTGCACGGATGCCGATGAGAACAGTGGGAAGGGATGTGAAATCCATTTCTCATCTCTAATCAGGGAGAGATGAGATACCTGTATCTATAGAGTAGACACAGGTATGGAAGAAATTAGGAGTAGTTGTAGGGTTGCATGGGGGACAGTGTTGTGGATATAGCTATATAATGCCAGGAAACAAGAAGAGAGAAAAAGAAACAAGTTAGCAGTACTGGAACAGATATATTTGCTGTTGGATGTAAAGAATGTGACTAGAGGATTGATAGACAGATGTGTTGTAAATATGGGTCCTGAGTCAGGGAGAGGCTGGAGGAAAAAATAGAGAAATGGAGGGTTATTATTGTATTTGTTTTCATGGTTGCTAGGATACATGCATGTGATGCCTTTATAAGAATTTTAGTTAATATTTAAAGTAATGAAATGAAATTTAACAAATAGAAAAGACTAACACTTACATTCCTCTCAATTTTCCTTGATAATAATTTTTTAGAACATATCTGTCTTGGGTTTAGGATTTCTATAGATTAGATAAATTAAAAAAAAATGTGGAGAAATAGGCAGTAATGCACATTACATTTCCCAATAAGAAAAAGGAGGTTTATACAGGTAAAGTTAATTACCTGATGTAGATCAGGAGTTCAAATCCTTGTTTGCCTCCAGAATCCATATCCCTTAACCATACCAGATGAAAATGTCCAAATCAGAGTCTTACTGCATCGACAAGGCATGCAGTTCTCAGTAACAACTTCCACGGGGCTTTCATGGATGGCCTGATGTTTTCTTTAATGTAAATTTGTTCAAAAGTTCCCAGCAGAGACCTTGGCCCACCAAAGACAGAAAATGGCTATTTATTTCAGTACTTTTCTTACCTTTATCCTTCCTACTCTCTCAACTCTTCTAGTACCTCTCCTGGGTATCCTTTGAGATCCTTCATCCTCTCTGCTTTTATTATATAGTTTGATACACTTTATTTCTCTTCTACTTGACTGTGGACTGTGGGCGTTCTGACTGTAAGGACTATCTTGGCCTCTTGCACCAGAGCCAACACAGAGTCTTATATTGTGCTAGATGCTTTGCTTGCATTGTTGCTTTATAATTTTATGAAGTTGTTTTGTGATTACCCCCATATTTAGAGGACATGTCTGTGCCTCTAACAGTAATGTGCCCAATGAATGGCAGACATAAACCAAGACCAAGAAAAAGAACACTAAGTGACTAGTTCCTTGCTCGTGGTAAGGTCTCATGTTTCGTGGGAAGGCAGGCACAACGGCACTGCTTTCACCGTAAGACTTAGGGGCATGGGTGGAGCTCTGTGATACCACAGGCTTACTTTTTTGCCTTTTCATCTAGTGCTCATGATTATGGGATTTTGCCTAATATGACTCCTTTCATAGAAGACTGGAATAAAGGAGCTCCACGATGCCTCAAAAAATTTAGCATTTTAGAGTATCTGAAAGGCACGCACTTGCTCCTTAATCTCACCAATCCAAATAATGAACAAGGGAGTCCACAATAAAATTATAGAGATTGTTCCAAAGCTTAGTAGCTAATTTGATTTTGTACGGAAGAGCTTTAAAGAATTTTAATGAAAAGGCAATTAATGTTGAAACCTTCATTAACGGATAGTTGAGAGGAAAAACTGGACTTCTTGCTGAGTTTTTGACTTTTTAACTAATTGCAAAACTTTATGGTATTTTTACTGTATATTAGAAAATGGTAAGGAGCTATCTGTTTAATACAGCTAGACCTTATGGGCACATAGAACACTTTTAAAGGCTTTTAATTTTTTTTCTTAAACTAAAGAGGACAGAACCTCCAAGAACTAATTATAACAAAACAGCTCTCATTTGATAAAATGGATGCAGAATAATGAAATGTTCACTAAGAAACAGTAATTTTGACTCAGCTTAAAAGATTCTTAGGACTGGGGCTATAGCTCAGCAGCACAGCACCTGCCTGGCAAGTGTGAGGTCGTGAATACAATTCCCAGCACCACCCCCATCCAAAAAAGAAAGATTCTTGCAGCTGTTATTTCTCTATGTTAATCATATGCTGACAAATTTTTCAATACAGTAGAAAGTTGATATTTTATAAGAAAACACAAGAGTACATATAAATACTGAGCAAAAATACAGCATCACTAATGAATATTAGTTGGCCTGAATTCAAATCCACAGAATATTCAAAGTGCAGCAGCTTCCTCCTGTTAACCTTAATGATGAAATGAATGGCTGTTCAGTAGCTTCCGTGACAACATTTCCAAGCTTTGTCCATATATATAGGGTAGGGCCTTGAACTAAGGGAGGGGAAGGCAGAACTCACTTAGCTGGAAGATTATAGCCCTTTTTATTGGCCCTAAGAGGTAAACTCATGCTGTAAAATGAGGAAAAGTCTCCTTTTGTCTTTCAACAAGGCTTAAATAGAGAACTTTTATCAGATTTAAATTAGAGTGAAGCTCAAGTTGTCTCTCACTAGTTTCTTTTGCCCTTCCCAGATTGTGAACTGGCACCTGCTAAAACAGGGCCTGGGATGAGGAGGCGGAGGGCTCCCACTGTGGATGTGGTTTGATATCCAAACTTTGCCCTTCGGCCAGTTCTTTTAGATGTCAAATTGTCCGCCACTGACTTGTGACCGCTTTCAAATCACCTTAATTATACATTTCATGTACCAGATGAGGCAAAACAGGGTTTTTTGCTTGTGTTTCTTTCACCTTATTTGCTGGAGGGGTGACAAAATCAAAGGGCTGGAGGCACTCCCCTTTAACAGAAACAGTCCAACTCCATTTATTAGAAATAAAGGGAATGAAGCAGAAACATATGTAGGTGCCTTAACATTTAAAGCCATCCCATATTGAGAGGATCCATATTAGTAAATGAAGAACTAACATTTGAAAAGTCCTTTCATTCCCAGTTTCCTGTTAATGCTCAGAACTTGTTTCCAGTAAGCATAACACAGTGTATACAATATAGGTATTCAACACAGGCGTGTGTTCCTAAAATTGGTTACAGGGTTAAGTGACTGCGCAAGAAGTGCATCAAAGCAAAGCCTTCCAGATTAAGTTGGAAAAAAAAATATGAACTGTGACTTTGTCACTCACCATCCTGTGACCTTGGACATTCCTTCATTGTTTTTGTTTAAGCCTTAGTTCTCTTATGTTAAAACTACACTGATTTATTTAATTATATAAACATTTGGGAAGTTTGGAAAGAAACAGGAGATATCTACGTAATGAAAAACTTATGTATGGCCATGACTCATGGACATGTTTTCCTGTGTCTGAGAATTTGTATTTCTTTTCATCGTCATGGTGGGAAAATTATACATTCTTTCTCTAGATGAATTGTTTTGACACGCCATAGATTTGTCTCAATTCTCTCTCCTTTGTTTTCCTTCGATTTGCTCTCCTCCTCCTCCTCCTCCTCCTTCTCCTCCTTCTTCTCTCTCTCTCTCTCTTTCTCTCCCTCCCTCCCTCCCTTCCTCTCTCTCTCTGTCATTCTCTGTAGGCATCTTTGGGAATGACACAAGATAATAAAGAAATTTGACCAGGAGACCGTTTTAACCGCACTATTATATTTAAGTACTTACGCAGGACACCTCTAAAATATTCCCTCATATTTGCTTTATTTAGGTACAGGAACACCATACTGTCTTTTTCATTTACGAACAGTGTCAATGATAGGTAAACTCACTAATGATCCAGAAGAGCAAAATATTTCGCATTTGTCCTTGAACAAGGGTTTAATGATAGTTTTAGTTACTACTGCATGTAAGTAAATGAGTTTTAATTTGTGTAACTCATTTGCTCACTAACACAGTTGTCAGTGGTATTACTATTAGGCAAAATTGATATGTTCTTTCAACTTCAAAAAATAAAAATAAAAAGAAACCAAACTGATATCCTATGATGTTAGCTTATTCCAAACATCCCTGATGCCTATAGTGAGGGCCTGTTGAAATCCTAACAGAAGTTTGTGATGATTTTTTGGTGGTCAGGTTCATCCAGGTAGTTTTGGTTACTTTTCTCATTGCTGTGACAAAATACTAGATGTGTAAAGTTAAAGAAGAAAGGTTTTATTTCAGCTCAGAGTTGGTAGAAGTTTTAGTCCGTAGTTAGTTGGCTTCAAAGCAGGGTGACAAGGCAGAGAGGCATCACAGAGGAGAACAGTTCATGGCAAGGCAGGTAGAAAGCAGCAAGCAGCAAGCAGCAGCAGCAGCACCACAAGCAGCCTTCCTTTCCATTCTGTCCCATCAAGGCTACCTGCCTTTTGGGCAGTGCTACCCAGAGCTATGCTGATTCTTATCTGTGGACTAATTTAGCACCCTACCCTTCAATACCGGCATCACATGCACTAGATCCAGCCAGCTCCAAAAAGCCCCACTTAGGAGAGCATGAGGCTTTAGGAGAAAGGTTGGAATATAGACACAAGCATAACACAAGTCCTTTCTATAGGCCAAGGACTGTCATGTAGCATATGTTTATGTTCACAATTATTCTTGCTATTAGTTAAATACATCACCAGTATTATATGCTGAGCAACAAGTACAGATTTGGATACTTTACCTCTATTCCTTTCTCATTTAATACAAATCACTGAAAAAAACTTTTTGAATGAATCTTTACGTTCAAGTATAATGTGTTTACAGCAGATGAGCTGTGATAGTTTCATGATATTATTTTACACACTAGTAAAACTAAAGTATCAAATTAACCTATATTCAACATGACTTTGTTTTCATTCTCCATTTTATTACTGTTTTTTATAATCTTACCTCATCCAAATTACTAACATAAGCAATAGGTTACCTTTATGCTGCATTAGGGTTATTCATTTGTTCAGCTGGTCCTGTGTTTGCAAGGCGACACATAAACCGGATATCAATTTCCTTGTCGCTTTTCTTCTTTATTCTGCCATACTGTGAGTTGACACTAAAATACACACTGCAGAATGTGTGTTCGGCTGGGACATTAAAATGATTGACAGTGAACTTGCAGGGCAAGGAGGAGGCTAATCCATATATGACACACGGAAGTGGTTTTCCCGGCAACAGCTTCATCATTGTTCTTAAACATGAGAGATGAGCCAATGTACCTAAGTCATTCAGGTGAGCAGCGAGGAATTTCACCTGGCAGGACAAGAATACCATAGGCATTATCCTTCTCACTTCTCTGTGGTAAATGGGAATAGATTCTTCCTACCTAGATTAATAGCTGTTTTAACTCAATAAAAGATATGTAAATCTTTGGCTGTTTCCTATTGAGACATACTCAATCCTTTTATAGGTATATAGTAACATCTCAGAGTAATTGAGATATAATTCAGGCCCTAGGGGGTAAAATATCCATGTACCTTCAGAATGTTAATTGTATATAAAGACACCTTTCAGGGATAAGAAATTGTGGTGCGAACAAGATGAAATCTGATGGTAGCTTGTATCAAAGTTTGAGGCCTAATATCTCATACTATTCAATATTTCACATTACGTGAACAAAAGGGAAAATGGGAGACTCAGTTGGATCAAAAAATTGTACAAGGCCTAAGAAAAGCCTATGCCCAGATGGAATTCTCTGAAGATTCTGTTTCTTTGCATTTTCATTATAATTAATTCTTTAATATTGCCAGTTGAATCTCACAAATTGAAAATGTTCCAATCTATACAATCTGGCATCATGCTGCTCTTCTGAAATTCCAGGGAGCTCTCTTAAGGGAAAATTGGAAAATTCGCAGTGTGAATGGAGCAATTAGAGTAGAGGTGTGGCATCGGGAAATGTGGTCCAAATCCTATAACATCGTGACAACAGCCTCTTTCCCAATGCAGTGTAATCAAATTAGCACAAGGGAAGGACTGGTTTTGGAGAAGGGACTCTATACTTTGAAATTCCGTAGTTTGCACACGGTGTCTTGTGAGAGGTATGTACAGTATAAGGGCAAGTGGGAAGCAGATGAGATGATCAGATCAGATGAGATGATCAGAAATCCAGGGCTTTCACCCAGCTGTGTAGCAGTAGAAAAAGTAGGAAGCCAAGGGGTACAGGGCATTGCCTAGGAGTCAAATTATTGGTGAGACACCTCCAAGGTTTTCTGAGGGTGGAGAAGTACCAAAGAGAGGAAATTAATGGGATACATAGATCAATTATTTTGGAGAAAAATTACATGAGTTGCAGTGAGTTCACGTACAAAGGCCATGTCAGAGCCAGGATGTCTGTCTCTAGGAGTACCTCCAAGGGTTATTCGCCCTTTTCAGAAGTTAGATACATAAGGAGTGTCAGCCTCCTCTAACCTTATGTAAAATTCATGTCATCTTTTATCTTACCTAATGACATTTTAATTGAAAAAGCAATACATAGGCATAGAAAATTTATCAAATAGAAAGGAATATTTCCTGCCTCTCCTGTCTTATCCTTGGTCCTAGAACACCAGCACTGAATTTAAAGATAAAAATAAAACTCATAGACAACGATCAATTTTATTCCTGACCTCCCCCCACCCCAGTACTGGAGACTGAATGCAGGGTATTTGCACTGAGCTACATTCCCAGCTCATGTTAATTAATTTTTTTCTTTGATTTTGAGACAGGTTCTTGTTAAATTGCACTGGAAGCATTCTAACTTGAGATCCTCCTGTCTCAGCCTCCAAATATGCATGAACTATAGATTTATTCCTGAACTTTTAAGCATAAATATGCTTGTGCCAGTTAGCATATGTATCTAATAGGCAAGCTAGATTGTTAACTTGATTGGCTTTAGAGCTACAGAGGATTACTAAGTCACACTTCTAGGTATGTCTGGATAGGTCACAGAGGTGTGACCTGTGTCTTCACTGGCATCATTTCCTGCATCCGCTCCCACCCATTACACATGGAAGGAGTTTTGCCTTATCGTGCCCTTCCATCATGATGTTTCTCACTTGGAACCAGCACTCCAGGGACTAAGTCCTCTGAAACCCAGAGCTATGGGAGATCTTCCATCCTTTACATGGGTTACATCAGGAACTTTGGCCCATGCAATGAAAAGCTGATTAGTACAACACATTTCAAATGTGCATTTGAGCAAGCTTGGTATCTCCTTTCTGCTCCTGACAGGGACATTGCCAAAGAGATGGGATGGTCTGAAGTCTTCCTCAGGCACCAACGAAGAACTCTAGTTTTTAACCACTTTTACCCTTTGCTCCCAGAGCTGACCACAACAAGTACCACATGAAATCCCACAGCATTCGGACCTTTTATTTTCTGTCAAATGTTTTTCTTGCATCTCCCTATCAACATTGATGAAATTGAGCTTCTAGTGCACATCTCATTAGGCCTTGCTCTTCTCAATTAATATTTTGAAAATTTTTTCCTCAATAAGTAGTGTTCCAAAACATGACTTTACATTGCTGTATGATTTTACAGAGAGAATGGTGGATCTGGTCAAAATTTGATTTATATATGAAAAATCAAGGGTTAATTTATGAAATTCTCAGGATTGAAAGGTATTTTGCTCATTGTGAGGGCCATGTTTGCCAAACTTTTTTTTATAATTGTCAGGAAAATAATCTTTACTGTTTGCCAGAAGAACCATTAGTTAAAAGTAACCATGAAAGTTTATCTCTACAAGGGAAAAATATATTCAGAGGTTTTATCTGTAAGTTAAAATTCTCTATGAAAATATCGCACATCAAAACCTTTCTCTCTTCTTATTTTTCTCTTTTCCTTTTTTATATTAAGCTTTTATTTCCTTTCCTTTTTCCTTTTTTTAAACTTTACCTTCTCTCCTTTCTCATGCATCCTCAACAGCATGTGTATTTTGTACTGAGGAAGTCATGTTAACGGATTCCATAGATAATTTCCAAAGGTTGCAAAGGCTTTTGACTTCAGAGAAATTGAAGCAATTTTTAAAGAAGTCAAAGAGGTGTGTATTAGATTCCTCCACATACACATGAATAGCGAAGTGACATTTGAATTTGACAGAGAGAGTGAAAAGATCAAGTTGAAATGTGGCACCAGAGAAGGGAATGCCTTCTTATCCGTGCCTCCTCTGTGTGCGGAGAGAAGATATTCTAAAACTTTGAATGAGAAGTAAAGGGCATTAACATCAAGTGAGAGCACAGGAGTCAACTTGGATTTGCAAATAACAAAGTCATCTGGGCTACAGTCCAGGAAGACCCTGAAGCTGAGATCTAAGATCACACACTTAAAAATAAGTAACTGTTGTTGAAGAAGACTGTGTAGGTGACCAGAGTTGAATTTGCGCAATAAAGGCGAGATCACAGGAAGGAAGCTCTGAAGAAGTGAGGCTACCTGGGTTAGTTGCGGGAGTCTAACTCAGGAGGCCTGATGAACTTCCGAGTCTATAAAACGACTGCAGGGAGGGGAACAATTTTACTTCACTTAAAAAAAAGTTTGGAGTATGTCTATTGGCATTTTGTCTTTAAAATGATAGGTTCTTCAGTGCAGTTATGTGTATTTATTTTTCATAGTAAGGACTGTGTTTTCCCCTGGGTTTTGTCCTCGAAATCTGGGGCATACAGGGTCCCTGAATGCTCTGCTGTTTATTCTTAGCTGAACACTAAGATTCAAATTGTAGGTTCAAATATCATGGAACTTGCCTCATTTGGAATAAATAATAATTCGGATAGGGAACTACTCATTGAAATTCACCTCCTGAAAAGCTATCTATGGTCAGTAGCTAGAGCTGATTATAAATAGTTTTTCTGCCTCTGTATTGTTTGGTTCTGTTACAATAAGAACATGTTCATGTATTATTTAGGAATCTAAAAATAAGTTTAAAATAGAAAATAAATTATAGTGTAGGAAAAAATAACATAAGCAATGTTAAAAAAAGAATTTTAATTTGGGAATAAATGTAGGCTTTAGTGGTAGTTTTTACCTTTAATAAATAAAGTAGGTTAAGGCATGGCACAACAGTGGTTAAGGGAATTTGTATCTATAGGATTCAGAAACCCAGGTTTGAATCCTTGGATTGCCAGGAAATGATTGACAGATGTTAGGACAGTTCTTCAGCTGTACCATTCGAATCAGAATAAAAAAACACATACGCTGCAGTGGCTTGGATATGGTTGTTCCAAGAGGGTCACGTGCTGAAAATCCGGTGCATAGTGTGATAGTGTTGAGGTGGAGAAACCTGTATGGGTTGGAGTCTGAGGGCAAAGGTCACTGAGTATATAAGGCAGATTTCTCACCCCTGAAATGCAAGACTAATGCCCAGAATGTAAAAGAATAAAGGAAGAGAGGCATCATTGGCTCACAAGATTGGCTGGTTCAAAGGCAGAGGCATCATGGCAGAAGGGCATGGTAGAGCAACGCTGCTTAGTTCCTGGCATCTGGGAAGCAGAGGAGGGTACCAGTACCAAAGCAGCAGTAAAGGAGCACTTGTGAACCCCAAGTTCCTGGCTCCATGACTCACCCAGACACACCTAGAGGAGTGCTCCACCAACCCCTAAGACAGATCCCAAAGCCAGTCCAGTTTAAATTCCACCCAAACCACCACACCAAGTCTCCACCCTTAGGAGTGATTAATGCTATCTCTCCCGAATGGATATTACAAAGGAAAGCAACGCCATTTACTGGGCCTCTTCTACATGTGACTTCCTCCTTTTCTGCTTCCCAACTGTTTTGAAGTGTGTGTAGAATTACTTGCCAGTCCTGTGTTGTTTCAATCTTATAGCTATAAGAATCATGAAGCAAATAAACCTTTTTCTTTATGAAAGCTACCAGCATTGGATATCTTGTTGTAGCAACACAAGAGGGACTAAAACAGCACCTAATAGGGTTATTTAGATAAATAAGTGAGATGCTGGTAAAAATAATTAACACACTGCGTGGGACATGGTAAACGCTCTGAAAAAGCTTAATACTATCTACACCAGAAAAGTCATGTTAGTTCAAGTCCTTTAAGAAGAAGATGCCAAGATGATATGATATGATATGATGCATGTGAGAGGTTTATTAAGGGATAGAACTGTGAAAGCCTAAGAAATGAAGCAGTAGTGTCAGAGAAGGCTTTCAGACCACAATATAGGTTTGTCATTTAGGAGGAAAGGTAAGAAAGAAGGCAGATACTGTACAAAGTCTATCTGTGGCACTGTTCTAAGAAAGTTTGGATCACACTGCTCAGGAGTCCTCCAGGCAGTTACCTGTGGGAGGAATCCCACACCCCACAGGAAGGCACCTAGACAAGCATCACTGAGATGATTCAGGAGAAGCAAGGACTCTCCATGAACGTGGTGAGGGATCTAGGGACACAGCACCAAAGGATACTGTGTCCTGCAGGAGATGTGAATGCTGCACTGACTACCACAGGGCCACCGGTTGAGCTGATGTTTCGGGACTCCAGTTTCAAATCATCAGTATTGACTCAGTACTGTAATCCTTCACTCCCATCTCTGGGAAGCATGGATCAGGGTATTCTGCATTGGTACCTTGATTTTCTCACTTATGAAGTAGGTGAAATAATAATTATGAGACACATTTCAGAAATGATTTATAGATTTAGTGGACAATGATTTGAGGATATTTTGAAACAGCACAAAACTATTTCCTCTAGGTGTTTTATCCTCTAAAACTTTCATACTATTGGCTGACCTTCCTGCTAACTAGATTTTGTAATACTTCAGTGTGTTATAATTAATTTTACCATATGTGTCTGTGGAAACAAATGTTCAGACTATCCTGTCTTTGAACTTACTAAGAGTTTAATGTTTATCATGGCTACTGAGTTTTATTTGGTAACGATTATGAATTTACCTCATGATGAATCAGTTTCCATTCAACATGCAACACAGTGTACCTGAAGAATTTAGCATACTGAATCTGGAAGTTTGCTGTGATGTTACTATGGATTGTAGCTCAGGAACATTGTTATGTGCTGCACCATTTGGTCATGGTGGCATCCGTGTGACCTTCCCAAAAAAACTAGAGTGATGAAATTCAATAAATACGCGTTGCAGGCCTTAGTGACGAAGTCAGCTGTTTGCTTGCTTCAGGATTAATTGTGTGAGCTTTCCTCCTAGATATAAAAATGTAGTAGGCAACATGATGAAAGTGCTGTGCTTGAAAGTTTAAAAGTAATGTTTGATGTTCATACCAAACCTCTTTTCCAATCATCATCTACTGGTTTTAAAGCAGGTTCTTCAACATCAGGATGCTTACCATTTTAATCCAGAACATTCATCACTGTGAGCCATGCTGTCTCATGGCTTACAAGATGTTTTGCAGCTTCCCTGACTGTCAGTACCACCTCTTCTGCTGTTCTTTCCTCTCTCTCTGTTACAAAAATTTGTCTGGAATTTCTCCGTTTCTATGGGGAGCAAGGTCGTCAATACTTGAAAACGAATGATTTTCAGCTCAGACAAACAGGGAAGACCTATGAGCCTCTGTGAGTCAGTCAAACCCCTGGACAACCAGCCTCATATCTCTAACCCTAGGACTGCGTATGTATTTAGTCTTTCCTATTATCAAATGCTGCTTCTTGGATCCAATAATGCATTTCCTCCCATACAATTCAATGGGACTCCAACATAGTTGCTGTAATTTCACCACAACTGTTCATATTTATTCATAGCATTGTTCCCATTTGTAACTCCTTAATATTATATATATTTTATTGTCTAGAACGCAAGGCTGGATAGTTTTCTCTATACTATATTAAAGATAGAGTTGCTTTGGAGGTGGAAAAAAAATCATATTTTGAAGTCCAAAACCAACAGGGGAAAGGACGTTCAACAATCTTCCTCTTAGGGACAAACTTGGAGATGTATTATATTTTCTTTACCCAGTTTTCAAAGAACTAGAAAGAGGTATCTGTACACAAAGATTCTCTAAAAACATGCCCACACGGCCCAGAAGATAACCGTCAAAAGTGGCAGAGAACAGAATAATCTCATAGGAATAGTCAGGTATAATTTCAGATAATTCTATATCAGGGTTCCGAGAACCCTTTTGCAAAGCTCTGTTATGTATTAGTGTTGCGTCTCAAAGAAATGGAAAATTAGTATTTTCTTTCTCAGCCTACAATTTATTGATCAAAGAAAACTTATTTTTGGCTTTGTAGTGTTGCAACAATCTGAAGCATATTAATAAAGACAGAGAGTTGCTTCTTGGGGAGATAACGCTGATGACTGTAATTTCGCTCAGGAGTGTCAGTGCTGCTTATGAGCCAGGAGATCATGAGGGAAAGGGGAAAGACGAGAGCAGATGTTGCCTCACGAGGGGAGCACCGAGTTCTGTGTAGTTTGCTTTGCCCTCTCTCTTCCCTTCTTCGAGCGTTCTCACCATCTCCCCTTTATCCTGGAGAATGATTTACGGAAGAAAATAAAAGCTTTTTGGTCAGGTACGTAGAAAGAGCTGTCCAGGAGTCAGCTATTTCTACTAACTGACTCTACTTGAAAGAATCATCATGAGATGCAACCATGATGTGTTCTTGGGCACAGGAACACATGCCTTCCTTGCAAGAGCGAGCTGGCTCACATCCTCCCACCGTCCATGGTAAACTCTATCACTCTGGACAAGTTACTCGGTTCCTTGATGCCTCAGGTATTTCATCTAGGAAATGAGCATATTAGTAATAGCTAATTAAAATATAGAAACAATCAGTTTTTCTGTCTTTTCTTTTTTTTTTTCCCCTTTGGTGCTGGAGCCCGAATACAGAGCCTCTCTTATACATGCTAGGCAAGTACTCGACCACAGAGCTACATCTACAGCCCTTTTAAAATTGTATTTTGAGGTAGAGTCTCACTTAGTTGCTGAGGCTGACGTGAATCCTCCTATCTCAGACTCCCAAGTGGCTGAGATTATAGGCCTGTGCTACCATGCAGGACAATAGTTTAGAAGTATGTATAAAAATTGCCTGCCACGTAACTATGGAAGCATTTCAGAATAAAAGCTATGTATTTAAAATTCATACTGATTATGTATAGTATGTAGCAAGCTCTGCCACATGTTGATGATTTATAATGAAAAAGAAAATTGTTCAAGACAAGAAGACACCCGAAGCACAAAATTCGTCATATTTTTAAAATTTATTACCTGTACATGTTTATTAATCACCTGTGGCTTTATTCATTTTGTGTGCTATAGCAAAACAATACTGAGTAATTTACAAAGAGCAGGTAGTTCTTTCTCATAGTTGTGGAGGCTTAAATGTCCAAAACTAGGTGCCAGCCAGTTCTGCTTTTTGATCAAGGCTGCTTCTGCAGAGGGGAAGCACATTGTGCCCTAACAAATCAGAAGCCAAAAGAGCAGATATTGAACACTGTCTGAAGTGTTCCTTTTTTTTTTTAGATACTGGGAATCGAACTCACAACCTCACTTTTGCCAGGCAAGCACTGTCCCACTGAGCTATATCCCTGGCCCAAGTGTCCCTTTTTGTAAGGGCCTTCATTCCATTCTTAAATGAACAGATTAATCAGGTCCTCAAGTCCCCTTATCTTAATACTATTCCACTGGTCATTGAGTTTTGACACTTACATTTTGGAGGGCACCCACCCATTCAAACCAGAGCATCTGGCTTTCTGGAGGCCCCTGTGCCAGCAGGGGGGAAAGTAGAGATTCCAATCAGTATCTTTTTTTCTTTAAGAATTCTGCCTGGTGAAAGAGGGAAGCGAGAATAAATACACACACTGTCACGAGCGGTATGAGAAATGCAGACACGGTATGTTTGCATGGAGATGCCTGTTTCCTACCCAGGGGCACAGCTTAGGAAGAATCTTTGCAGGGGTTACAGTGCCAAATCAAGGCCGCTAGGTGCGGGCAAACCAACTAGGATGGAGTGGAGAACGCAGCCAGAGTAAGAGAAGCGAACCTTGGCAAAGGCTGCCCAGGCAGGGTGGTGAGCAGGAAGATCATCATCAGGTTCAGAAGGACTCCAGGCTGGGCCACGGTGAGATCCTCTACAGGGTAGCCGTAGAGTCAGAAAGGTCGCGCTTGTAGTCCATGAGGTGTACTCTCCTGCTATGTGGAGGAAAGGCTGAAGGGAGACCACAGTAGAAAAGGTAAAAAGACCCAATTGGAAAAGCCCGACTGAGAAATGCGGAGGCTGGAAACAATGAGGCTGTGACTGTGGCAGTGACAGAAAGCAGGGTGAGCATGGAAACTTAATAGCTGAACTCCAATAAAATCCCACCGAAGGGATCATCCTCAAGTAGGATTTGAACAGCACAGAAAGTATGGAAATGAAAATTTCCTGTTCCCCGTAATGTTAAACCGCCTTATCTGGCTGTCTAAGGTTTTAGAAGGGGAGGGAAATAAGTAAAGAAACACTGAGAGGTGCCTTCTGAGGCAAGCGAGCCGTCTTGCGGCCCCGTGAACCCAGCGTGGTGGCATTTCTTCCTGCTCTTTTACCAAGTCTGGTGCAAGGACTTAATTTTTTTGGCACTTTTAATCTGACTTGAGAGTTTTCACATATTATTTTTGACATAGACACAAAAGTGGGAGGGAGGGGCATGTGCGATTTTTCTCAGGCCCTTTTCTGTAGATATTTGAGCAGAGTCTGAAAGATCATTAGAGATCATTTAATGATAGGAAAGCAGAAACGTTTCTACCTCTAACGCCATCTACAGACTCTCCACAGTGACTTCTGCGAGCACCATGTGACAAGATATGGGATGCTCATCCGACTTGCAACTGAGGGCTCCTACCCTGGGGCAGCAGAGTGGAAGAGAAATACAAATACCTGGTTTGCCCATTTCTGTGACAAGCAGACAAGCCCACAGTGCTAGTGAACCCAAGCGAGGTCACACATTTAGTCAGGGGCCTGGCTGCAAAGGACCATGCTATAGGGTTCCCAGCGCTGAGTCTTCATTCATTTCTTCCAGAGATAGTTGCCTAAGGGGAGTGTATCTAGCTCTCTTTTATGTATTTCTGTTCTTCATGCTAGATTTTTGGCTTTTATCCAAGCTGAAAAGGCCATATTCCAGTGAGAGATGAACAATACCTAATGAATAAGTAAGACCATATTAGAGAGCATTGAAGATTTGGAAAGGCCTAAAAGCAGGACACTGTGATATTCAACAAATAAAACATGGTATGACCAGTAAGGAGGGTTGCCTCACAAAAGAGAACTTTTTTTTTAAGCAGAGACTTGAATGAGACGAAAGCCAGCTAGGCCAAGGTCTGACAGAGGAATACACTAGGCTGCTCAAATAGCAAGTGCAAAGACCCTAAAGCTAAAAGTAGCTTGAACATTTCAGGAACAGAAAGAAGGCCTGCAGGGCCAGGGCACTATGAATGAGCAGAACAGTAGTTCCTGGGAAGATGGGAGAGTTGGGCAGGGGCCAAGTTATGTTTTTCCATCTCAGAGGGAAGGGAGTCTTAGGGTCTTGCTCAGTGGCCCCAGGCAGTCCAAAAGTGAGGGGGGCTAGACCCTCAGTCTCCAGGTTTTTAGTGCAGTGCTTTTGAAAGTCTCCACAAGTACATAGTCTGTTCTTTTTATAGGAAGCTCCTTGATTATAACTGTCAAGATCAAACAGCTGATAGGATCAAAAACTTTGCTCTATATAGATTAGAGTGGAAAATAGAAACCTGGAATAAGTGTGTTTCCTTCAAGTGACCTTAGTAAAACATTCATGGGGTGCTGACAAGTACTTTGAATTTATACAATGGGGAACACAGTTTAAATACTTTGATATATTGCAACCAGCTTCTAGAGAATCTCAAAAAAGATTGTGAAGCTCATTTAAATCTTGTACCAACCCTATGAGAATTAGTAGGAAATAGCTATAGCTATTTTTTTTTCCAGATGATAAAATGAGGTAGAGACATTAAATTACTTGATTTCACATTTCTGCCCATAGTCTTCAGTTCAACCTAATGCATACCATCCATGCCACCTTAATTTATGAATAAATCTGTGGTTGACATCTAATCCAATGAATCATCTTTAGAACCTTGGATTTTGTGTCTGAAGGCTCAAATTTCTGTATTTAGCTCATTAGTTGTAGGTAATACATAAAGAAGTGAATCTTGAAATTCACATACTGAATCAATATGCTGAGCCTGTTGAATTTTATTAGGGTTGCCAATTTGTTTCTAAATATTTCCTGCTAGGGTTTATCCTGGCCACGCTGTAGGCTGCCCCATTGGCTATTTGCATATATCCCATTAACTGTGTTACCCTTTTCCTTTCCTCCATCCTCCCCTCCCCCCCCCCTTCCTAGGCTGGCTTACCTGCCTTGTGCATTCTGTGTTTGTAGGCTGTGCTCCCAAGTGACATAAGTGACAGCTTATAAGCGTAATGAATCCAGGCAAATGTGTAAATGGATGTTAATGGTTCTCACTCCCTTTCCATATAGCATGTGTACATTTTAATGGTGACCTTTGATGGTTAATACCTATCTCAAAGGCATGACTAATGGCAGAATTAGGAAGCCAAGTGGGTTTGGAGGTCAGTATTGTAGCTAATTGAACGTTACAGTTCGGGCTGAGTCAAGGATTTTCTGTGTCCCAACAACATACACACCCCAGATCATTGTGATTTGCCTAATTCCATGGTCAGTTCTTATCTTGAAAGGTGAGTCCACATTATTCAAGATTTCATGGGCCTCAAATGGTATTTCTGATCCGTACCTGCAATGGTTTTCAGCAAGTCAAATGCTCATACTTTAAATCAATGTGCCTATTAAATCTTAAAGCAGAAGTGAAGGACAGGAATATAATTATTGTCTGCAGAATCATTTCTTCTCGTTCTTCCTAGAAAACATTTGTCCTTCTGCTTTGAAGCTTTTGTTGGCTACCATTTTTGTTTGCGTGAGCAGGTTTGGTTTTGATTCTTCTCTCCTCTTTCTTGGTAACCCATGATCTTAAAAGCTTACTTGTGTTTAAACTCACTGGCATAACTCAGTAAGGGCACAGCCTACGTCAACACAGTCTCACACCCGTGGGCACCACTTCTCATGGCGTAGAGCATACAAGTGGATATGCTTAGGGAAACCGCTCTAACAGATAACTCACATTCTACTTAAAAATATTTCTCTGTAATATTTTGATCCCTGTATGTTGTACTTTATATTTTTTCACTGCAATTTCTTCTTCCTCAAGAGATGATAAAAGCATCTTTAATTCTCCTTCTCAAATAAAGGCATGTACATGTGTATGCAGAAAGGAAATCATTCTGTCAAAATATAGAAAGAAAAAAAAGAAGGATTATGCTTACATTTAGGACAAGTTTTACTACTTTCCAGAGCTTTTTAATGTGGTAATGAATATCTTAATTTTATTGAAAATGGTAGATTTTCACAGAGCTGGCCAGTCTAAATTGACCTGATTGGATCCTTAATTAGTAAAAAGATTCAAATAAAATTAATAAATATGAATATATATTTCTGGGTTTTTAGATGTGGTATTGCACAATGGTGTCTGCATGGAAAATAGCTTCAGATTCTATCACTTTCAACAAAGTTACATGACATGGATGTTCTAAGAAGACTACCTAGGGGATCATGGCCCCTTTACTGAGTGTGGAGCTTCAGGTTTCTCTCTGTAAGCAGTGTTGGTTAAAATTTTTTTGTACTCTCACCTTCAAAATTCTAGGATTCCAAAAATCAAAAACCATAAAAGTTTTCATAAAGACAGAGGAAGTTTTTGTAATGTGCCATCCTGAGTCCATCTCCCTAATATTAAGTTGTGAGTCCCATAGCAATTCATCTGAATTGTTTTGTTTCACATCTGCCTTGGGGTGTCATTATTTATGTGCTTGTCTTACTTTCTATCCTAGACTGCAGGTAAACATTGATATAAAATAGAACTTTATATAAAGTCTTGTCCATTATAGGCATTCAATCCCCACATCGCTACTCAATGGATGCCTCCCAAGCAATGTTCCTGTGTGGCTTGTAGAAATCTTATAGAACATCATCACTTCACTTTTAATTTGCTTCACTTTTAATTTCCAGTACACCATTGTGCTTTCCTTTGGTAAAACCTTCCTGAACATCTGTTATGGTGAAAGCAGTGTGCTAGATGGTGTGAGGTGACAAGACCGTGACTCCAACCCCTGGAAGCTCATAATCCAGTTAAGTAGTGACACGGGAACACCAAGTGAGTGGGAAAATCGGCAGTGTCAGTGGCTTTGGAGATGTCTAGCAGAGGCCAGTGTTTAGTAAGTGAAATATAATTTCTGGTACTGTCATTGTTTGTCTTATTTGTGGAATCTAAGATAGTTACAGTGGACGTTGGGGAGAAGGCAAGAAGGTAGAGGGAGGAAGAGGCAGGCGAGGAGGAGAACATAAGGCACTCAGTGGTGATTGGACAGTGCCTCTAGGAAGACTGCATCCTCCGCATCACTGTTTGCTTGAAACTGGCTGGTGATCATTTGAAAAACATACTGTACAGTATTTCTTCACAGTGGAGCTAGAAAGCCTACAGTTTTGAGGGTGGTGTGTACTATGATTCCCAGAAGAGAAACAACAGCATCACCTAGAACTTGCTGGAAAGGCAAGTTAGTGTGGGTCAAATTAGCAACTCAAGGACCACAGTTCACAGTTTGTGCTTAAACAAGCTGTCTAGATGATTCTGTGCATGCTGGGGTGAGAGGCACTGCCTGTGTGCCCGCATGCTGGTAGAGGCATAACCATGCGTGTAGAGGGCACTGTGTGGCACTGTGTGGCCCAAAAGCAAAAACAGTTGAAGAGAGAGGCACTGGGGACCCTTGCTCTCATAGAATTCACACAGGAAGCAAATAATCACACCTAGGGCACAATCAGGATCTCTGACGCCTGCTGCCAAGGCCAACTGCGGGGACCTGTCACAGCCTCTGGCAGGAGAACTACAAGGGTATGTCTCAGCTAAGACTCATAAAGGAAGGGTTTGAATAAAGCTTCCTCTTTTGATGCTGAGTCACTGTCATAACATCATGAACCTGCTTAATTTGTAGAGGACCTTTTGCAGCCTGAGTAACAATATTCTCTGATACAGACTTTTGTGCTGTACGTTTCTGAGAATTAGCACCATGTCCTCCATGACTTTATTAAGCTGACTTGTGCTGTAAGTAACATATATCATGTTCATGTGTATAGGTAGGTATGTATGTACACATATATACAGAACCTTTCCTTGGTGACTCTAATAACCAGTATGCAGTTTATGCTGTGGATTAGATTCTTATGGTTTTATTGACATGAATTTTGTGTCAACTCTCTATCAGGAACTGTACACACAATTACCAAATGACTCCTCCAGTATTTCTGCCAATAAGAGGGGTTAGCTCCACTTCGGTTAAGTTTTACTTAACATCCTATCAAGATTAAGTCACCTGCCTCAGATTAAACAGCTCCAAAATGAGAAGGCTGATCCAATCAGCCCAGCTCTAGAATCTTCTCTGAGCACCATAGAAAGAGTTCAAAGCGGATATGTTTCTGACTAAACGTACGTGCACAAAACAGAAATTCTGCCTCATATAGTGTTCCTTCATTCTGACCCGTACTTGGGACATCCATAGACTTTTCATGACTTGAGGCATAGATTTCTGGTGCCGTGTTGCATTGCATTTGATGCAGATTCACAATGTAATTTGGGCATTCAGAAAAGTCAAGAATTCAGGTCTATAGGTATAAGGATTTGAGCAATTCTTAAAATAAGACAAATCAGGACATGGATATGAGCATAGGAGGCTAGGCATGGGGGGGGAGGAATATGAGTAGTTGATAGGACATATTTCATGGAGGCAACTATTACAGAAGAAGAAAGTACCTCTTCCAGCTAGCACCAAGCTAACCCTACATCTTCCTTTCCAGGTATAAAATTCTTCTTGATTTCTGGCAGCTGGTCAGGATGCTGTTTCTATTTTATATCTTTCAATTTGTCCTTTTATGACTTCTTTTCTCCTTCTAAATACCCTCAATGTCAATTTCCTTATGTTAAATAACATAAATGAAGCAAGAAAAAGCAGGTGGTGTATGTTTCTCTAATGCTGAATCCTACCTTGATTGTGTAAGGTAGAAGAAGTGTAGATGAGAGAAAAAAATAAATGAAAGGAAACATGCATCTTGAATAGCAAGAATCCTGATGATATAATTAATAAAAACAAATTATAAAGCTATGATGACATAGAACTGCTTGGAATGGATTGCAAATTGTTTTTCTTTAATTTCTAGAATAAACTCTATCCATTTCATTTTACTTTAATTACATTAAGGAAAATCCCAAAGATTATCACCTTAAATTGTTGGTGTCCGAAGATTTGGGGTAGTTGAGGTTTTCTAGGGTATTACCCTTAGTAATGTACATTCTTAAGTTCTTCTGTGCATGTTCCTGTTTCAGAATTCAGCATCATTATTTTAATTTATATTCCTAGACAAAATTATTTTTACAATCTCTAAAATCAAGGCATTTGTAGTACAATCATAAATTCAAGGATACAGAAGTAAATTCCCAAGTACATTTGTATATATATATATATATATATATATATATATATATAAATTGCACTAGTGCCTAAAATTTCCAACTCAGTTACATGAGGCCAACAGAAAGGCATCTTTGACCAAGAAAGATGAACAAGTTTTATTTGGGCCAAGAAAAAGCTTTGGACTTGTTTAGCAAAAACAAAAATATTTCCTAAAACTGAGGCTTCTATAAACAGTCCCTTTGAAAAACTAAGCTCTGAGTGAGAATTAAGGGTTTCAAAATGAGCAAAAGCAGTTATGTATAGGAGATCGAAAAGTAATTTATGTGTAGCTTTCCCAACACTAAATAGCTTTGTGCAAAAACCCTGCTTTTATTCACTTTCTTTAAATATACAGGTTATTAATACATTTTCAAATTAATAGTTTGGCAATTTTCACTCCCTCCTCACTGTGAGCCAACAGTACATCTGCACCTGCACGTGTGCCCTGATGCATTCATTTTACTACAATGAAAGTGTCATTTAGAAAGCCATTAAAACATAACCTTAAAATTAACATCATGACCCTACAAGGAAACATTAAATGGGTTGAAAAATAATGGCTTGAGAAGGAAAGGACTGCATTTAGAATACAAGCTTTAAAAAGAAAAAGAAGAAAGAAAGAAAAAGAATTTAAAAGCCACTAATGAATAATTGCTTTAATGAGCCTCTGGTCTCAGAACCACTCATGTTCACTTGCATTAATGCTATAAAGTGTTGTCATGAACATATCTAATCTTCATTTTAGTAGGGTTTTTGTTGTTGCTCTTCACCAAGCAGTGCATATCCCACATGCCTCTGTGAAGTTTCTTCTCGCAGTTGATCCTGTCATCAAAACACCAATATAGCCTGGGCGGTCAGTGTGGAGGAGCTTCCAAAAACACAAACAGGATCACAGATCTACTTCCAAACTTCTAGTGTCTGAATACCCTTTTGCAGTAGCTCCATAGCACAGGGTTTCTCTGCAGAGAAGGCATTTTAGGATAGCTGTAAATACTAAAGGTTCCATTATGAGATGCTGCACACAAATATATTTTGGGGCAAACTGTCGAGTCTTCCCATGCCTCTATGCCCTGACATGTTAAGTGAGCAAATATATGGTGCTCTTACTCGGAGTCAATTGCCCAGTAACTGAAAGGACCTTGTGAGAAATGCGTGGTACCAGGGCTTCCTGCATAAAGGGAAAAGGTAGTTAACGTAAGTTAAAAATAATATTTCTCAGAAAAGCCTCTGTCCCAGGTTACTGAGGAAGGTTACTGGGGCCTCTCCCTCATCGCCCCTCTTGTCACTGCATTTATATTCGGACCTACACCTGGAGCATCTTGAACTTGACTATGCACCAAAAACCTCCCACAGGGCTTATTAAAACACAGAGTTCTGGGACCAAAGCACCAAGTTTTTGATTCAGGGGACTCATAAATAGGATATAGTAGTTTCCATTTCTAGCAAGGTCATCCATGACATTAATGCTACTATTTTGAGAACCAGTGCTATAATTTATGCTTTCTTAAAAATAATATTATGCCATACCCCCTCATTTGGAAGTCCGATATCAACACCATATTCAGACAAGTCTCCCAACCCTCTGCTCACTTCTGTAGGCAAGACCAGCACCGCTACATTGTATATTTCTGTAACTCTTACTTTCATTCACTTTTATAGCACTAATACCCTGAATTGTCATTATTCATTTTGCTTGTTACCTGCTTGTCTTTCCATCTGGAACCTACCGTCTAACTCTACAGAAGTGATCATATCACATTCATCTTTGCAGTGGTAAAATCATATGTGCTGTCTGGCACAGTTGTTGCTCAATAGACTCTGCTTGAAGAATTGGAAAACCAAACATACACCCCCTACCCTGTGTTTACATCCTTACCTTTGCAAAAGTACTATTTTCTTTCAGAAATGCGTTTACTGAGTGCCTCTGATAGAGTCCTGGTTTGTGGTTCAAGACCTTGTGCTAGTATTTTTGAAGTCAGGAGAGACTTCTCTAACTTGTTGGAGGAGGCATTCCCTTCCCGAGCCACTCATTTTTTCACCTTCCATTTGATGTTGAGTTTTTTTAGGGCTGTAACTGTGCCATATTGATCTTGGTGCCCTCAGAACCTAGTAAAGTGGCTGGAACTTGGAAGACCCTTGGGAGATGTACTTGAATGCTAAGAGAGCATGCTGTAGGCCAAGCAGGGCTGGTCTAGGAAGGTAACTGAATCTATTCTTGGTATTTCCAGCTTTCCCGTTCCTTTCTAAATTCTTTACAAAATGCCTCCTAGAATTCCACTTTCCACTCACTGTTCAGGTTATGTAAGGGACAATGCATGCAATTAGGAAGAAAGAACCACAGTCTAAGCAACATATGATACAACCCTAGAACTAAGGAGGAGCCTGAGTGGAGTGAGAAGTCAGTTGGGAAAAGAATCATAGAGGAAGTGAGTCTCTAAATTAAGCAGTTTCAAATATTGATCCTCAAGCTCCCAAAGATGACATTCACCTGTGTTTGAAATGTTTGAAATCTAGCTTCTGTGCTCATCATGCATATAAGATTTTAAGCCTGGGTTTCCTTACCTGACAAATGAAAATGATGAACTATTACAGGTAAGGAATCAGATAAGCATATAAAAAGAATCACAATGCTTGGAACATAGGAAGTATCCAGGAAAATACTTATATAGGAAACCTCTGTTAAACTTTCAGGCCTTAGTGGGCTGTCTCGTATACACAAAAGGTATGTGATTTTTTTTTTTTGCCCTCTACCTAGCAAGGGTTATACACAGTAGTTAGGTAAGAGAGCTGACCACTTCAGAAAAAAAGCAGCCTCTGATTATATGTTGTCTGATATCTGTCACCAAGAAGGCAACCCAGTGGAGGTTTTAATGTACTGGGGATTGAACTCAGGACCCTGTGCTTGCTAGGCAAGTGCTTATTCCACTGAGCTATATCCCCAGCCCCGGAGGTTTTAATGTTGATAGAGTTCATGAAAGGTAGAGACAGAGCTGAGGTGCTTGAGGAATAATCAATTTTCTACTTCTGTCATAGTCAGGAAGTTAAGAATTATAGTAGTTGAAATCTAGCAAATACAAGGAAGGCTTTGGAACACCAGAACTTTCTTGCACATAGGGTTCCACACTGTTCTGAAACAACACACTCCCAGTGTATGAGAACTAGCCCCAAGCCAGCCATGGTGGCGCAGGCCTATAATCGCAGCACTCAGGAGGCTGAGGCAGGAGGAGCATTGCGAGTTTGAGACCAGCCTGGGCTGCAAAGTGAGCTCAAGGCCAGCCTGAACTACATAGTGAGGCCCTGTCTCAAAAAGACCCAAAAAAAAAAAAAAAAAAAAAAAAGGAGAGGGAACTAGCCCCAAGCTTCCTTGAGAGCAGAAATAGAGGCAGACAGTCCAGGATGGCACACACTGCAGATTTTGGCAGATACACCCTGCAGCTTGGGTTAGAGGAAGGGGCATATACATCAGTTAGGGCAAACTTGGTTTGTCTTAAGCTCATGTAAGAGTTAGGCAGTGCTGTAGTTTGGACATAATGTAACTACCGAAAGAGCCATGTGCTTAAAAGCTTGTTTTCTGAAGCTTTTGAAAAGTGATTGGATGAGAAGGGGTGGATGAGTCCAACCTGGTTCATCATCAGACGGCATGGTTGGGAGGTGATGGAAACAGGAGAGGAGGACGAGCGGAAAGGAGTGGACTGTGGGTCCTGACCTGAGGGGCTAGATCTGTGCTCCTGCCTGCTCCTTTCGGACACCCTTTTACTCCCGGCTCTTCCCGCGTCAGCAGCTTTCCTCTGTCACTCCCTTCTGCAGTGACGCTTCTGCCTCTTAGCAGGCCTGAAAGTAACGTGTCCAGCCGAGCGTGAACTAAATCCTCTTGAACCAGAAGTCAAGATAAAATTTTCTTCCTTTAAATTGTTACTTTGAGGTATACCATCACAGGAACAAAAAGCTGGCTAATGCGGGCATATTTCTGTCCTGAGAATCTGCTTGTAAAGCACCAAATGCTACTGGAACGTTTATGCCCATGTAGTTTTCTGGAAAACTACAACAAAACCAGGCCAAGTTTCCTCTGTGGTATCCATAGAGGCTAAAATTCAAGATAGCTGCAGTCATACTGAGCTGAGTGAACCTTTGCATGTGGGCTATAGGTGTTTCTCTTGTGATGATATAACAACATAAACTCAGATGGCTTGAGAACATGTAATGATTCAGTTATTTAAACTCAATATACAGGAAGAAATGACACTAAGATATTCATGGTTCTCTATAGACAAAAATATAGATCAATGTATGAACGTTTATAAATTGCAGGTGGTGTTGCTAATGAAGAGATTTCCTAAGTGTCTCCATTTAGATAAAGATAACAGTATGCACCACACACTGTGGACTATACATATACACATGGCCCAGTTGTAAGAGCTTTTCCAGTTATTAAACCATTTAATCTTTAGAACAGCACGAGGTAGGCTCTATGAGGTTTCTTGCATTACGGATGGAGTAATGGCGGTTCATTCATGAAAAGCCCTAAGTGAAACTCAGATAACATGGCTGCTACATCCCCGCTGTCAAGCCTAAAGTCACTGGCAGCTGCCATCTTGGATAAGCGCTGCCTGTATCTGCCAGCAGAGCCAGGGGGAGCCAGATGGGTCCATACCCAGGCCCTGTGTTCTCCAGCAACAGCCTGGCTCTCCTCCACCCCTGTCTGAAGAGTGACTGATTCAGTGTCTCGCGCCAGGGCCTATGGAGTTCTCATTGCCACCCTCCCTGGGATCTCACACATTCCAAACATTGGTCCCGTCCTCTTGTTTACTCAGACACACTGATTTGTCATTTGAAACAGTCTTTTAATTGTTTCTTTCCCTCTGCCTTATTTTCTGGGCTTGGTAGCAAATGTTAAATGTTGTATAAAAAAATGCTTTCTTCCCGCGGAATAGGTCAGCCTGTGTGCTGATTAGCTGCAGCATTGTGAACCTCCCACTTGATAACTGACAGCTTGTAATTAAGCATAACTTGAACTCTGACCACGTCTGCATGTAGTTTTGTAGCTTGTCACCAAATTTCTGTTGAATATTTCTGCGAAAATGGCATGCAACAAAATGCCTCTTGGCTTAGCAGTATCTCTTTAGGGTTAGGTCAGAACATTCCATGATGGGTTGGAGACCTGGAAATGCTCTTAACACATTACAAGCATTTTGTATTTCTTTCTGTTACCCAGAAAACAAAGTTCTGTGTAATTCATTAATTGCATATTTTCCTTAGGGATATAAATACTCCAATCAGGGCATGGAAGCTGAAGGGAATGACATTTATTGAAGTATCCAATATGTTCCACAACTGGGACAAAGTGTTTTCCTGACTTGTGAACTGAGTGATGGATTTGCTACCTGACCACACTGACACTTTTAATTGAGGGCCTGTGTTCTAATTCCTTTAATGGAGCCCAGGGCCCTGACTTGATGATATGTCCCTGATACCGCTGAGACTCTTAAGCCACAATATCCTCTACCCTACACTATAAAGAAGGGTTATAGGCCAGCCAGCTGTTTCCTTAAGGGAGCCTCTTCCTACTTACTAGAGTCCAAGGCTAATTCCAATCAATAACATTTTAGAGCTCTCAACCAGGAGAGAAATAAAAGACCCTGAGAAGTTTGAGGTGACGACATCATTTTCATGTTTCCTAATAAAACTGATATGAGAAAATGGACAAATGTACTTGCTTAAGCACTGACAGAAATGCTTTGTGTAGAGGAAGTATCAGAGACCCTCTTTGGTTTTTTTTCTAGGTTTTACAATTGTTGCTGCTGATTTTTTCCCCCTTTTTGAGTCATCTGTAACTTAGAAACAAAGGCTGAAATCTTTGGCACCTGGATAAAATGTTATAAATGTATACACCGATGGAACAACAAAGATTTAGTAAAATCCCTGAAGGGTTTCTCTTAAAGGCAGCCCCTATTTAAATTTCTGTCACTGTACATGCATTTTGGACAGGCTCTTTCAAGTGTTATGACCTAGAGGAATTGCACAACATGAATATATCTTGTGAGATGCTTCAGAGAGAGAGAGCTAGAAACCAGAGAGATAAAGATAGACACTGGGCAATAGCTGAGTACTTTTTCCCTTTGAATTTTCCCAGAAGATTAAGTCCCCCTTCCTTCCCCTGGGAAGAAGTGAGGCCAGCCTCCAGGATGTCCAGGTATGTTATGCTAAAAATTACTCCTCCTGTGCCAGGCAGCAGCAGTACAGAAGACCTCCCCAACCCACATTAGGTCTGTGAACCCCCAGGGGGTAGATAAAGAGGTAGCAAGATGCACAGAATATCACAGGATTCACACGGCATCTTCGAGGAACATCAATTTTACTTAGTAAGTTGGAGGAAAATATTATTTTAATAGTAACACAAATATGGAGATATTTATGGAACGGAATATAAAATTCACATGAATTTTTAAAGCAAAACATAATCCTTTAAAGCTCTTTCAGGCTTGCTTGGGGCTGCTTTGGGCTAAGCCCCCAGGTCCCTCAGGGGGACATGTTCTTTCCTCTCTGCCTAGGGAAACTTCAGTGCAAAGAGTCTGGAAGATCTCCTAGGACACCAAGCATGTCATACTAAACCTTTATTAAAGCATCAGTTGTAAACTTGCCAGTGTTAGCAGATTGAAGAACAAGGAAGAGAGGCAAATGGTTTCAGAGAATCAGTCATCTCGAAGACATGCAGTCTAGGAGACAGACGCACAGCACAAGGCCAGTCAGATAGGCTGACCAGTGGCCAGTGGGCAGAAGAGAGAACAGAAGGGAAGGAGAATGATAGAGAGACCTCGGCGGACTCCAAAATAGCGTGGTTCAGGTAGAAGGGAAGAGGAGGGACTGAAGGTCACTCCCGAGGCAGCTGTCTGCATCCTCCTACATCTCCTGGTCTGGGGAGCCACGATACAAACAAAGCTGAATCCAGCCCTTTAGGGACTGAAAGCCCTGTGTCTGCCAGGAGATTTGGTTCACAGAGAGGAGTTTGCTCTTGGCGCTGGCATGTATAATGTCAGTCGTATATGACCAAATCACAGGACAGGACAGGACAGGACAGGGTGGGGTAGGACAAACAAAGATGAAATCCTGGTCACATCAAGCAGGCCTGGTTGTCAGAAGTTGAGACATAAACACCTGCAAGCTCCAGGCAGATGGAAAAGGTACTTTATGGTCGGGTATTCATTACAGGCTGTGCAAGGGATTGTGGTACAGTGGAGAGTGGGTGCTTTGTTTAATGACATTCAAATTTTAAAGAAAGAAAGGAACTAGGTGGCTAACCCATTTTTTGTTTTTTGCTATATTTGTTTCTCAGAACTTTAATCTCATATATCTCTATCGCCCTCAAAGATCTAACTTTCTCCCTGTAATTTTAACATATATGTTTATATGTGTCATTTAATTTCCCTATCATTACAATGGATTTGTACTGTCATTCTTGCTTTCAGAAAAAGGGAACCAAGGTCCAGAATTAAGTAATTCTCCTAAGACCACGCTAAATTTGATCTGATGGTCTGTTTTACTTTTGGGGAGATTTTTGGGAAATCCACTTGGCAGCTTCCAAACCTTCAAAGTGTATTCACAATAAATCGCCGAGGTAGATGCCCATGTTCATCCACAGAATGTGGTTTGCAGACTGTTCAGCCATAAAGTGGTTATCACATGTAATAGTGCTTTTTAGCAAAATACAATGACAACTTTGCTGTTTTAAATAACATGTTTCAAAATAAACAATAACAGCAAAGCTGGGGCTCTTAAAAGTCAAGAGAAGAAATGGTTATTGATTTGGAAAAAAATAATTGGTCTAACAGCAGAAACATTTTAATATGAAACTTAAAAAAGAAATTGTCAGTTGATGTGGCCAAAGATTCATTAATAGCCAGATATTGGACAGCTTTTTCACTAAGTATTATCTTAGTGACATCACTTTGTATAATAAATTTTGATTTGGGGGGTATGTGAATATAAAATCCAATAAAACATTGAAAGACTAAGAAATAAAACTTAGTGGAGGTGAATGGCTTCTCTAACTAGGTGTTGGCTCATAGCATTCATTATTAGCAGTGGGTTTTTACAACATACACTTACTACATTCTGGTTCTCGTTTTATTTTTGTGAGAGGTAGGTCATGAATGTTGATTTCATCCAGGAAGTGGAAAGTTTACAAAGTGCCTGATGAAGAATTGGGTCTTGATCCTGGCCTCTTTCATTTTGCATATTTATTTTATGTATAGGTTAAAGACCTACTATTTTCCATCTTTCTGTGACCTATTTTTTCCCACTGTTTCTTTGGACAAACAGAGTTTTCATTGATTAGAACCACCACCATCTTGGCTACAGAAATTAGCATCATGCTACATATTTTGCCCTCCTGTTTCCAGGTTTTTGGTAGCTGGAATTTAAGCATAATGTTATAACTGAAATAGCCACAGCAGTCTCAGTAATGACTTTAAAACACCCACACAAAAAATTACCTTTCTCCTCAAAGTGAAGTCCCAGAGGAAGCATTGGTGTACCCTCACACATGTGAACAAGGCCATTGTGAAAGCCGGTGGCCTTATTCATTAATATAATATACAGCGGAGTGCGTTTCCAAGTGTGGCAGCAGATTGCATGCACAGAGCACGGTACTGCCATCAGAGCTGTGCGGAGGGGATTTAGCTAGAACTGTTTAGAGGTGCCTCATCATAGTTGCCTGTAATTGTTGCACAATTGGTTTTCTGGGGTTTAGAGCTCTGTTTTTATTATTGTTGTTATTTATTAATCTCATTCTATGACTGTCACAAATGATCCGGGCTTTGCTAGCACTTTCAAAACAGGAAAAGTATACGATTTCATTTCATCAAATAATTTCAGTTCAGCTAAACATCTCTATTAAATGAATGGAACTTTTCTCAGAATTCTGAGAAATTCTTTAGAATAATAGGGCCCCTGAGAGCAAGTGTTTGATCATAAATAGAAATTTTTGTTCTGTCTGTTTTCAAAGCTCCGTCCCTCCCCCTCTTCCTTTTTCTATCTCTGTAACCTTGGTTCTTCAGACAGGAGGAAAGAAATGGCATTTATTTTGATAATTCTTATGGAAGCATATAGTGTTCCTGGTTATTTATCCTGGTTTATGGAAAGTAGTGCAAAGAGCAGGATGAAGAAGTGGCTTTCATTTTAAGGGGTGTATTAGTATGTGACGATTTTTATTTTTAAGGGTCATAAAATAGCTTATAACTTGTTCTCCATACCACTCACTTACACAGTGCACAAACAATTTCTGTGCCCTGTATGTAAAGAGGAAGGGCAATTCTCCTTGCAAGATATTTCTTACTTGCACTTTGTATTTAAAAAACTTGGAAGTAGCCAAGTGTTTTCTAAGTTCAGCCCTTCATATACTTCCTTACAAAGTTCCCATACCTGCATACCAACATCACTGGCCTAGCATATGTATTTTTTGACTTGTGGTTCTGACCTCACATTCTCTGCATTATGGCCTGAAGCTCAGTGGCTGAACAAACCAGATGATTGTTACCAATGCTTCAGTTCCCAGCCTGGGTCCTCAAGAGAGTGAGGCCCACCACTTTCAAGTTCCATGCCTGTTCCAGGCACTGATGCTGATAGAATGATCCAGAAGGGAAGGAAATGCAGTGAGACTGGTTTATTGGTACTTGTGAATAACCCAGTGGAAGAAAACGCAAGGGCAATAATGTCCACAAGCTGGTGAGGTGATTCACCAGTCACATCCTCTTATTCATCCTTCACTGCTTTTACTGATCCAGATTTCTCCCCATACCAACCTTTGAAATGGAGCTCATTCAATCATATGTTGACAGATCTCTGTGTTGCCCTCACTTCTATATTGCTTTCTCCCTTGTGATAGGCTGAGAATCTGTAAGAAGAGGTGAGCAAAGCAGTGCCTGTTAAGTGCAGCCTCAAGGAATCCGTCTTCCACTTTACCAAATTCCACATGAATGGGCTTGCCCCAGCCTCATGCTTCACATGCTGTTTCTTATCTAAAGGAGTGACTTACATTATTTTGTATGTTTCTCACTTAGTCCACTTAGGTTAAACAAAATACCAGAGCCTGGCAGCTTAAAAAGAATCAATATTGATTCCTCATATTTCTGGATTCTGGGAAGTCCAAGATCAAGGTTCTTCTGGCTCAGGGATGGCCTCTTTCTCACTGTGTGTTCATGTGAAGCCACTACTTCTGTTAAAAGAGTGCAACTCTTATTACCTCCTTTAATTCTCTCCCCATAGCTGCATGTCCCATTGCAATAATCACACTGGGGGGTAGGGGAATTTGTGGGGAGGGGTGATTCAGTGCAGGCCATAACCCTAACCTTCTCATGTTCATCTTAAACAACTTCTTCATTTTTACTTCAGCATTCCTAAGTACTTTTACTAAAACTGATGTTGCTTTTGAAAATTTAAGACACATTTAAAAGAAAACTTTATATTAGCCCTATTATTAGAAGACCAGTATTATTTTCCCTTAATAAAAGTGGAATTCAGAAAGCAAAACTAGAGAATGTGGAGTGGGTGACACAGGAAGAAGGAAAATCAGAGGGAGGGAGAGTAGGAGAGGAGACAGGGAGAGGTGAATGAAGCCTTTCCTAGCTCTCAGACACCAAACCTGCAGAACACGGGTGAGAGTCTAATGTCAAGCACCTGCCCAGGTGTAGACAAGCTTCCGTTACTGATAACTATGTGTAGAGAGTTGGTTCGAGCCAGGAGTTTCCTATATGACTGTCCTAATAATTTTAATAGACTTTAAAATATGCTAAGAGTACGTGAAATGAGGAGAAATTGCAGTTCATACTAATTCTATCATTCTTCCTGGCTGAGACCAGATTTATAGTTGTGGGTAATATATATTTGTTTCTTCATCTGAGTTGTGCTCACTACTGACCTGTCAACTTTAATCGATGGAACTGTGATCATTTAAGCTGTCAAGAGAAACCAGTCATGGGTTTTCAAAGAAACTGGTATAAATTAGACTCTTTCATTAAAGACCAATCAGCCATTTTCACATTTCAAAATCTGAGGCCATGGCTCTCTTGATGCAGTGGCAAACTGACCAGAAAATTCGTCTAATCCATTTTCTCAGGGTAAGAGTCAAGAAAATAGAATCTATCTCCATTAGTAGCTTAAAATATTTATATTATCAATTCTGGCATAACTGGTCCCAGCGTAAGATTATGAAGTGATTTAACTGCTGTCACTGGAAAGTTAGGGAGGAAAGAGTGGCACCTGCCTCATTACTGTCTGCTCAGATCTCTCCTGTTTGCTTTCAAAGAAAACAATCAAACAAGTGTTGGATTCTTTCTAGAAAAGAATCCAACAAATGTTTATCTAAACAAAAGCATCAAAGAGGTATCTAACTGTGGGTAAAATGCCACATATTTCTTTTTTCAGAACAAGATATAGATAGCAATGAAAATGTAATGAAAAAGTATTTCAAGACCATTTTGAAATGAGCCCAGAACAGGTTTTCTTAAAGTAATACATGAACAACAATGACTTCATTTAAATAAGTAGATATTTACCTAAGTAAAAGGCAATATAGTTGGTTTGAAGAATCTTTAAACAGAGGTAGATGACTATCTTAGATTTTATATTCGGTCTGCCACTTAGAAATCCTGATCTTGATGATGATGTTGAACTTTACCTACCCACAGTTCCTCATCTATAAGGTGGGTGTAATGATGATACTTATACAAGAAAACCTTACGTTTGCTGGGAAGGCTAGATGGGATACTCGAGATACCTCACGTGACTGTGTTCTGAATAGTTTTTTTTGGGGTAACAAGAGTCAAACTCAGGACCTTGCACTTGCCAGGCAGGTGCTGTGTCTCTGATCTCTAACCCAGCTGCATGTTCTGAATACTGTAAGTTGTTAGCTTATGCAAGGTCTGTAAAGTCCAGTTGTGAGCACTGTTTTTGGCTCTACTCTCTGAGGTAGGTAGAACAGTGTTGTTCCAGAGAGACTCAGCAGAAGAAAAGTCCCACGTGTCCCTTTCTTCATCATTGTTTGCTAAATCCATAAAGCAGCATCAGGAGTGTCAGAGTTAGCACACAGGGCCAGTCCAAGAAGCATCCTTCTTCGCTCTAAATTTCACTGAGCTGTGTTGCATGTCTTTTTCCTTTGTTTTGAATTGTTAAAGTCTGCCTTTCACTACAGTACTTAAATGTCAAAATTTCTTCTGTTGAATTATGGAGGAAGGTGATGAGCATTAAAATGGATAATTTCCTTCTTTCATAGATGTTTTGAATGACTTTATGAAATACATTTTGCCCATGTGAAAATCTGATGTTTCATGATCTATAGTCTCTCAAATTGTATGACACACAGATTCATATTTTGGGCATTAAACCAAGGATCAAAAAAGAGTTTAGGGCATAAAATTCTGAACCACAAATTCAGAGACCTCTCGGTGTGACACAGCCCTTTCTTACTTACCTTGCTAAAATAAATTCAAGGAAAATGCCTGACAAACACATAGTTTACACATCTCATGCACAGATTTGTATTTATTTATATTAGAAACATTTTCCTGAAGAAAGTCAATCATAAATTGATGATTGTTGTTGTCATTCAGAAAATTTTATTTTAAGGCTCTGTATCATTCATGTGCCTGTAATTTACCATTTCTATCATCCATAAAAGATTTAATACACTGCTCAAAATGAACATATACCCAAAAATATAAATATAAAAAAAGACTCAGGTTCAGGAAAATGTAACTAAGATGGGGAAATTCAATGCCAGTTGTAACGTCTTCAGATGTGGCACTGCTTGTTCCCGTGATAGCTGATTCTGTGGGAATTTACTGTGCAGGAGAGGGATGCCAGGTACTTTCACATGTGTTTTCATGCTCCATTCTAGCTCCAGCGTCATGAAGTGCATTTTACTGTCTTTTCTGCAGGTGATGAGACTTCTTTCTACAGAGGTTGAGTCACTTGCCAAAAGTGACTCTGCTAAAAAGCAGTGAAATGCTATTTGAAACACAGTTCTAATTCCAGAGCTGGATTTGGCCTTTTGTGCACTTGTTACTTGTATCAAGCTTCTCCATGCCTCAGTTAGTCGCTGCCTTGAACAACCATCGTTTTCTTATATAACTCTAAATTCTCTATGCTCTTAGAAGTTAGGAGTAGTTATTTGGTAGTAATAAGCTCTCAGATTTTTTTTTTCTGGAAACCGATGTAATATTGAATCGTGTTTTTTTGTAGAGTGCTTGGGAGAGTACGGTTAAATAAACACCTTTGTGGAGACTCCTGCAGAGTTAGGAAGTGAGGGATATGTGCTAGCTGCTAGAACCGTTATGAGATTATTGTACATCAGAATGACTGTCCAGACTCTACTTTCAGATCCTACAAGACTCAGATGGCCAGAGCAGGATATCACCAAATAAAAAAGAGGGTATATATGAAGATATATGGAGATATATGAAGACATATCTATCGAGATAGATAGACAGATACACAAATAGCTATCTCACATAATAGGAATTTCTACTAAAATTCTTATCAGTCAGGCTTAGTAAAGACTAAAGACAAACAAATTGTCACAAAAGCTCTATCCTTTGCTTACCAATAAAACCAGGTGAGTTGTAAAGGGCGTTGGGCCAGCGCTGGGGTCTAGAACTTGGCAGTATACCCGCCTTCTGCATTTGTATTGTGGTCTGCTTTCAGCCCCTTCAGTTTGTATGTAGTGCAGTTTGTTAATTCTTCCTTTGAATCAGATTGCTTTTAGAGTTTGTATCCACCAGATTTCACCCACATCTAAATGTGATTAGAAGGGAAGGGGGAACGTACCCTGTGATCTGCCTCGTGCATACGCAGCTCCATTTTTATTGTATATTAGTCAATGGAAATTAATTGCTAATTATCCAAACATTTCTATGTTAATTTTTCAAGCTCTCTTGTAGCAGATGTGGCCTAAACTATATTTGGAAGAGAGTAGATGGTATTATCTTTCTGGATGGGAATGATTGCACAGGGCTTTGACTTTTTTTTTTCACCATCTTTTATTTTAGAAAGAAAAATGGCTGTCCCTCTCATACAACATTTGTTAAATATTCATACTGACCAGGGTAATTATGCACTGTCTATATTAGCAAACATATAACTCTGTCAACGTTGAGAAGTAGGGAAGTGAAATTAAACAGGTTGTGGATAATATATTCAGTTATATGCTAGTGCAGACATATAGATTGTTTAAATAACCATCACCACATTTCATTTGTAGTCATTGGCAGTGACAGACTCCTCTTATTTTGAGAATCTCATGCTGAATTATTATTTTTTATTGCGTTAGATGTCTGTCCTTCAGTGTCTGAACACTGCTTTTTCATTTCCCCTTTATGAATGCTAATAATATACTGGGTAAAGCTCTGGCTATTTTTAGGAATTCAGCATTTTCTTATATTTATACTGTGAATAAACTTGAGAGAGTTTAGCTCTGATTAAAACAGATAATTTTCTCTTTTTCAAAAAGAATAATGTGGGACTGATATGTATGAGGACAAAAGGAATTTGATGGGCACAGTGTCAAAGCTTAATTGTGTCAATAATTATTTGTGTATTAGTGCCAAGTTTTTAATGAGGAGTAGTCACTTGTGTGTAATCATTATCAATGACAAGTAGTTAAAATATCTTTATGAAGTGGTAAACTCTGGAGGGAAAATGAAGCAGTATGAACATTGCCTACAGTTCCTTACATACTTAGCACATCTGAAATCCATGAGTGGAGTTAGTATTAAAAAACTGAAACCCTCCATGAGGATGTTTCTATGCAAATGTTGAGTACATAGGTCTGTACAAGGTATTTTGCCATGCTAGCAACATCTGTTTGTCCTTGGAGTTGCATCATGACCTTGTTAGCATTTTTCAGGGGAGGGTCTCTGCCACCTTACTCTCTGAGCTCTCACTCCTAGCTGAAGGCATAGACCTGTCTATGTGCATCCTCATTTCTACATTAAGATAATGGCTTTTCTTTTTCCAGTCTTGTGCTTTCCTAGTTATTAAGACTGGCCACCCATCATCCTGAGTGCTATTGCGCTATTTTCTTCAATATCCTGCCACTTGGCATGTGGCTTGCCCTCATCTTTTGTCCATAATTTCAAACTGGCCAATCTAAGTGGCCCATACTGCATTAAGTCCTGTGGGAAAACATGAGGTTACATAAGACAGCTCCAAAACATTTATGCTTAAGTTGAGTCAGCGGTAGTCTAGATAGCTAGATGCTTGCTTGCTTTCTCTAGTAGACATGTAAGCTTTGGTAATCTTATGCCAGAAGTCTAGAAAGCAGTCCCCACACACATCCCCCACAGGATCTGTTTGCTGCATATCACGGGAATCTTTGTTAGCTGCATCAGGAGAGCTTCACTTGTGAATTAGGTCAGTATAGTCCATGTGGGGCTGTTGTACTTACAGGCCTGAGAATGAACTTCTGTTAACCAGTGACCACTGTGAAATTCTGCTATGACCTCTATAAAATGATTTGCTTAGCAATAATTTCCATATAGAAAAATAATCTATGGATCTTTCTGATTCTGCTTGTCTCTACTCCAGAATTCCCAACTAGCCATGATGGAGAGTCATTAAGGTTTTCTCTGCTTTATTGCTGTGTTTTGGAACACCAGTATTTTGTCTTATTTATTATAAATTCTTCTGATCCAGCCTTTGTTTGTGATGTTTTTTGGGCATGGAAATTGGTGCCAAGTATATTGTTGCATTGTAAAGATGAAAGGTTTTTATTTTTATTTTGTATCTTAACAGTCTTTTCTGTATGAATATTCACTGAACACACACACACACACACACACACCAAGACGTGGCTGCTAGTAGCAGATTTTGAGTAGGCCTTAACCACCGAGTAGAAGTCTGGAGACTTGCTGACATTTTGAAAATAGTTTTTAGAACGAAATGTCAGATGATGGGAGCTTTATACATGCAAGAGTAACTCGTGGCACAGCTGATGCTAACTAAGCCGATTCTTACAAAGCTGTGTGAGGATGGATGACCACTGCGCTTTTAAAAGAACTAATTATACCCACACATATATATTCAACACTTCACATTTCGCACTTGCTTCGCTTTGCGTGGCTTATATAGGGGATACGGTTGATGGACATCTCCACAGACCAATAACTGACTGGTAAACTGGCGCTCTTTGTAGAAGGAATCACCAGGGCTGAGACGTTATTACGTATTCAAACTTTGAACCAATGGCGCAACCACCCCTCAGTGATGATGGCTCATGCAGGCAGCTGTGCTGTATTCACATTGAAATGAAGGGATTTTTAAGACCAAGCAGCTGTATTATTCAGACTTAAAATAAGAGCTTAGTTTCCCCAAATGGGTGTGACGTAAACATCTCATTAAATATTTTTAATTTTGAAAAAAAATTAAATGGCAATGACTATGCCGGTGGTAGCGGCGGGTCGTATGTGTGAGCAAGATTGCAAGAGGCTGCCTCTTCCCTGCCCAGCAGCAGCACAGCACGGGGAGGGGCGGGTCCCTTCCTGCTCGCCCCAGGGGAAGAGTGAAGCTCCCAGCTATAGGTGGCCACAGATTCAGAGACACCGTCTGCACATTCCAGCTGAGATGGGACTTTTGACTTCATGGACTCCGTCTCCGAAGGGAAACCCAGATGCTCTGTTTTGGGCCCTTGCCCTCGTTCTTGACTTCACATTGCTCCAATTTGCAGCGAGCTACACCTGCAAAGGGCAGACCCGTTTCTTTTAGATTGGTGTTTGGATTCTCTGTTGTCTTCGTTGAGTCGTGTTGTGTGCTCGCCACGTTTTGCTTGACTGTTTCCCCTCCTATCAGGGGGACTCATTCCGTACACCAAGAGAACAAAGGATCTATCGGGATCTCACAGCTTTTCTTCTTCCTTTTTGAAGACATTGCTTATTACCTCACGCCTTCCTACCCAGAAACGATCAACAAGGAAAGATGGCAGAAACAAAATTGTGCTCTAAACCAGGATGTTCCGTGTTGGTTAAAAAAACATTGCATCAGTGTAGGCGTTAGTGCTGTGTTGCGGCTGTCCGTAGTGGACTGAAACACAGGTTGATTTCCCACGCGGTTCTGGATGTCGGAAGTCCAAGATGAGAGTTATGGAGCTAAAATCAAAGTGTGTGCGGAGCTGTTTTGCTCTGCAGACTCTAATGGTGGCTGTTTAACTTCTACTGTTGCTAGAATTCTTTAGCCCTCAGCGACATCCTTTGTTCTCTTCTCTGGTGATGTCTGCCTCTGTCTCTCAGGAGCTTCTGTGATATTGAGTCCATTTGAGTAATTCATAAGAATGTCTTTGTTTCAAAGTCCTTAACATATTCACATCTGCAAAGTATCTTTCACCAAAAGGGATTTGGAGATGAACATCTCTGGAGGTTAGGATTAGCCTGCCATAGGGTGTGAACTTTGGATGGATATAATCTGCATGATATCAATGGATAAAGCAATAACCACTGTTGAGACCATGTCACCTTGTCTGTAGATTAGTTGTGACTGTACTATTTTTTATGCTAATTGGTGTCTGTTTGTTCATATGTTTTTATACTCTTATTTAAAAAAAATAATAATCTGCATGTAAATTCAACCTTGCCAGTTGCTAGCTACGTGTAATTTTCCTTAGGAAGAGTAGTAACTCTTGTAGTTTCTTACCTATAAAATTGGACACCGCTGCCATTCTCACAGGTAACGAAAACTAGAGGACTTCTCTCACAGAGACGTATTCTTGTGTGCAGAGGGCATTTACAGTGTTCTCATCTTATTAATACTGTTTGGAACTGGGCCATTTTCTTGATACCTTGATACCATTTTCTTAATACGCAGATTAGGTCAAGTGTATGAGTAATTTTTTTTTTCTTTTTGAGACAGGGTCTTGCTGTGTAGTGCAGGCTGGCCTTAGACTCACTATGTAGCCCAGGCTAGCCTCAAACTCCCAGCATTCCTCCTGCCTCGGCCTCCCAAATGCTGGTATTACAGGCATGTGCCACCATGCCTGGCTTGTACCAGTGATATTTAAACAAATGATTATTTTTACCCAGCTTCCTTCTATCACTCAGTGCTAGTGGGATAGAAAATCCTGTGACTGCTTGTGTCCCTGTTGAGAACAATAGCTGTTTGAATTTGATCTGCCCATCTTCTGGGAAGGTAGTAAAGTTCTTGTTCTGTGTGGCCAAGATGGCAATGGGCACCACATACTATTTACAGCCTGTCCACCTATTACAATGATGGTGTCATTATTCACATTATTGCTCTAATTATTATTATTATTATTATTATCTGGTGACCTCTGTCCTGGGGTAGAACTCCCCATGACAGATGGGCGCTTCATCTATCAGACTGCTTTGCACTGTACAATGCCCCTGCCATTCTGAGTTTACCCTGATTTGGGCTGTTTTTGGAACAAAGGCAGTCTGATCACAGTTTGTCAGTGTGCTTGGTAGCTATGTATCACCAAAGCCTCTGTCAGTCCTTCTGGGACCCAATTATTTACGGAGCCAACAATAAGGGCGAACTTCTCTTGTTGTGAATGCCGTTATTACAATAAAAGTCTTGCTATCCTGTATGGTTAGCCAACAGGAGTTCTGGTTGATGAAAAATTCCATTAACTAAGACTTAATTCACTTTGCCCCAGGTGATCCCTTGGTGTCTTAGGTGAGTTGATGAGATCCGTGGGGAAAGCTCTATTTCAATATTCTTCTCTGTCCAGAGTTGGGAGATCTGTTGATGACTAGTTCTCTGGCTGCTGGGTAATTCAGGCTTGGTTCTTAATGGTCAGGGAAACTTCCTAGCCTGATATCGACAGAGAAATTTACCAAGTGTGATGGGAAATGGAAATGAAATATAAGCCTTGGCCTCTCCCTCAAAAGTGCTTATAATTGAATGAGCAGACTGATGCAACTCACATCTTCACTTACTTACCAGCTCTGATGATAGAGAAATAAATATCAACAGAATCCAGTTTGACCGCCTTGAAATGCCAGTACCATTCCAGGGAAGGAGCGCCTTTATTTTCCACCATCCTTCTCTAACCCTGTGTCACACTGATTGTAAATCAAATCCTTTCTGTTTGTTTTAGAACTCAGAAAAACACTGAAAAGAAATGAAACTAGTTAAACCTGAAAGAAATTAATTTCTTGGAAAAATAACATTCCATACTATATGGAGATGAACAGAAAAGTGAAACCATCATGCTTTCATAGAAACTATAGGGTATCATTTTAGGAAGCTAGATGGAACATTTGTGACATCAGAAGGAATGTAAAAACCTACTGTAAGCGGTCAATTATCTAAACTTGTGTTTCCTGGCATACTGGCTCAGCAGGGTCTCATACAACACATTCAGAGCATATTGACAGACACACCTTGTTCCTAAATGTCTGCTTCCACAACATTATAGCACACAGAATTATTTTTTCTCCTTTCCCTTTTATTAAAATAGTCTTTGAACGGGCATAGTGCTTAAAAGATTAGATCTTATAGAGAAACATAACATATTGTATTTAAATATGCTAATCTCCAAGAGGAAATGAAAGATCTGAGCCTGCTCATTAAGAAATAAATTAATTCATCACCATCACATTCATCATCAATCATCATCCAGTTGTGTCCAGTTTTCAATTAAGTTTTTCCAAACTGCTTTGTGCCTTTACCAAAAGGACTGATTATCTCTGATGATGATTTTTAGTGGGTATTCGGATGTTGATAGCAGTTGAATTGGCATAAACATGCTGAATGTCTTTTTTATTCAAGTAGTTAAGCCGCGGCTGTTCAGTGCATACAAATACATTACAATGACAAGCATAAAACTTCTTGTATTTTAAGATGTATTTTAGTGGCCAAATAATTAGCATCTCAGAGGGACAGAGAAAAATACACTGAAAACTACAGCACATGTTGAACATTTATAATGTATATATTGTTTGCTTATTCATGAATCGTTTATTGAGCCAATATTTATTAAACAACCAAAAGTTTCTGATGTGGTGCTGGGCACTGGATATTCATCAATGAATACAATTGATATTATTCTTGCCTTGATGGAGCTTCTAGTCTAGAAGTTCAGTAGCACCTTTTTTTCATAACCGTACACTCTCTCTCTCTCTTGGCTTTTTCCTAAAAGTGAACACCAAAATCCATGATTACCTTACCAGCGATCCTGCCAGTACAGACAAACCTCCTGACTCAAAGGGAATGAGCATTCCATGCCAAGAGAGAACAATTTCTAACGATCTCTTTAAGGTTTCCATGCAGAATAAGCGTGTATGAAAATGACTCGCCATGCCTGCCACTTATCCCTAGATTCCTATAACATGAAGATGATCACAATCTGCCATCGTGCTGTTAAAATGATGCATAACCCAACCAGCACTCTGAAATGATCGAGTATTATTGCAGTCTCTTACAAGTTGGGCACTGAGATAATTTGGCTAGTGTTGGAGAAAGAATGTTCCACAACCCCTGTGGCTCACCCTGCACTGAATAAATATGGCATGCTACTGCTTTTGTTCTCCTTGTGTATGGAAGAGCAATTAATGTGTCAAAAAAGAAAAATCACGAAACGTGCGGACTTGTTTTTCCTGTGAAAATTGCAGGACTATGCTCAATCTGCTTTTAAATTATTGTACAACATTACAAGATGTTGTTATCTTTGAAATATTAGATAACTTTCGGTTGGCGTTACATTTGTTATGGTGATTTCAAGATTTCTGACTCTATTAATTATCTTACGATGGTTTATATTTTTTAAAAATGCCATTGGGCTGCTACCAACCTTTAAGTAAATATCTGGAGATATTAGTTTGTTTTTTTATTTTGATAGTATTAAGTAAAACTTTTTTTTATGACATATAAACATCTGTAGAATTTTACTAAGAAAGAGATCCCTGAAATGGCCCACTCACTGAGATGCTTGCTTTTTAGTCCATTTCCCTAACATTTAAGTGGATTCTAGATAAATTCTTGAAATAAATGTGACTTTAATGCATAAGTGAACTTAATACCTTAACAATAAAACATTAATAGAGGCTTATGAAGGAACTACTTGATAAATACTGAGCTAATTGGTTGATTATTCTTTTGGATTAAATCAGAGCCAGTTTATTATTTTAAAACTAAAACAAATATTTTCATCTTAGCATTTTAAATTATATCTGTTGATTTTCTGTCTCCTTTGCTAGGACTTATCTCCATGAGATAACAGAGCTGTCCTGTTCATTCCTATAGCCAATACTCAGGATTGATAATATGCCAAAAATTGTTTCTTCACTTTTTATTTAGCCAGTGAATATTCCATCCAGAAAGGTGGTCTTGGTTAGATCTGGAAAATGTATATTTTCAAATTTAAAAGTTATTATTTCTGCATCTGTATCATAGTCTGTTGACTTTTCAGAGAAATTTATAATGCCTAAAATTCTGAACAGCACAGCTTAGCGACCTGGCCCATACTGCTTCTCCTGTTGTGACCGCCCCCTTCTCTTCCTTTTTAGGGCTCTAGTAACATGGACTTGCTCACCAGTGCCTGACTTAGATCATCTATCTGGCTTCTGAGTACAATTTCTGGGAGATGAATGGATAACCCACCCTGATCTCTCTGACCCGTTTTCTCTTGTTCCTCTGCTCACTCATTTCTGCTGACTCCTGAAAGCTCAGCTCACTTGGTTTCTCTTTCATGAAATCTTCCTCATGTATCCAGAAGCGACCCCTGTGCTCGTTGTTTGTTTTCTTCCATGACTGACTTTGTTCTAAGACCGCTGACTCTGAGCACCTGTCTGTCTGTCCGTCCCTCTCTTCCTGTAGCCTTGTACTTTGAGGGTGTCTCCAGGGCCTAATGGAGTCCATGGCACAAGAAGTGCTATTGTCAATGTGTTAAAGAAGGAAGTGAGGAAAGAGGAAGGAGAGAGAAGGAAGGAGGGAGGGAGGGTGTAAAGAAAGATGAATGGAAGCGAAAAGTAAAGGTGAAGACAGGAGAAAGAGAACACTCATAGAAAACTCCTCCCTGATTAGTATAAAGTAGTAGTGTCCACTGGAAAACACTCTAATTTATAAAATGGAGAAAAAGTACAGAATTTTTTAAAAATTCCATGGGCATATGAATCTTTATGAAGGACACTGTCTACTTTTTTTTTTTTTTGTCTTTTTGAGACAGGGTCTCACTGTGTAGTTCAGCGTCCCGAGCACTGGGACGACAGGTGTAGGCCCCCTCGTTCCTCTGCGCACCGTACAACGTCCTCACGCCTGACAAGAGCTCTCTTCCCCCTTTCTTTCAGCAGCCACTGTAAAATTCCAGGGCATTTTAACGGGCACTTAAAGCATTGAACTATCCTTATACGTCCTTTTCTGACTATTAGAACCATTACAAACATGCTTTTGGCGGACCCCAAAAAAACCATTATTACAGAAATGTAAGAATTATTTCCTATGTAAGGAGTTCAACTCTTCAAACACAGGGTGAAGTGAGTTTAATTTGTGTAATATTTTGTTTTCAAAATACATTTTAAGAGCCACACCATATTCTTGTTCTAGAATCAAAAGGATGTATGAATCAACTTTAAGATCTTATAACATCCAGTACTTACATGGTACTTCTTGTGCTGGCCACAATTCTAAGTGCTTTATATGATTAATTTGTTAATTTCTCACAAGGACCTAATTAAACAGTAATAGAATCAGTCTTTTGCGGTTGAGCACTCTTGTACATATAGGTTAAAAATGTGCCCAAGGTCACCTGATAGGAATCTTTGTTGAAATGCTAGCCTAGTTTAGATGCAAAGCTACATCTAAAAACTCTCATAAGATTTCCTCCTGGAACCTGGCTAATGAAAAAAACTCACAGTGATGGTTACGAGCACAATTATGGTTAATGTAATAAGCCAGCACATTATGATTAAATTCTCATTTTCAAAGAAATGATTGGGTGAACGTGGTCATTTAAATACATTACTTAATATAATCATCACAACAATTATGTAAGATCAGTGATAATCTTCCCTGAAACTCAATTCACAGTAACTCAGGTGGATGAGGCAGGACTACAACACAAGTATCCCTGGAGTCTTGCCTGGCTTTTCTCAATAAATCTATGGACTTAAATTTTATTTCATTAAACTTCTCCTCCAGAAGGGATTACTAAGCATTGCCAAATCTTTTATTCCTAGAAAGCAGACTGGGAGGACTGAGCACAGTAAAAGGGATCTTGGAGATCCCTGCCAAATGGAGATGAACTAAAAATAAGGGGTAAGGAAATTTATTAAACATTATTTTTTCATTTGGAGAAGTTTTATGAGCACGTCAGTTTTCCACAAGGTGCCTGCTGAATAAAGGAAGGCATAAAACAGATCAATCCTGCACTGACCGAGGACTCCTCTCTCACGCTTTCTTTCTCACTCTCAGGATGGTTTAGGGGAAGCACAGGAGCATTCCTTCTGGAAGGTCTACCTAATGGGTGCACTCACAACTTAGTAGTCAAGTTTGGAAGCCTAAATATTCACAGCTAAAATGCAAGCACTATCTCTTTAAAATTGTACCTTAAACCCCTCAGTAATATGCAGGTTTCCACTCAGTGGGAGGTCAATAAATCCCTGTTGACTCTCTACATTGAGCACCTCTGAGGAAAAGGGACAGACATCACATCCATCCAGGCACTGCACCGCTGTGGCTTTTCACACGCTCCACTGAGATGCCTAATAGTTAAGCTGGTGTGGTGTGTGAAACTCAATTTTGAACCACTGGCAGAGGTACTTGTGTACAACATTTGCTAGTTTTTTTTTGGGGGGGAACTAATCACCCTGGGGAAAAAAGAACAAGATGCTATATGTGTTTTGAAATTGTTTAGAATTCTTTTACATGCATATGAGCCACACACTTTATTTTCTTGCTCTTCACAAGAAAACTTATATGACATGGGGCAGAGATTTTATTATAAAATTTATTCACTTGTAAAAGCTGAAAGAACAAAGATATGCAAAGTAGCATACCTAAACTTCTAGTAACATTATAATAAATTAACACACACATATATGTACATGCACCGTATTTATCTTGAAATTTGTTACAGGGAGAATTTCATTTCATAGTCATGTGAAAGTAGGAGAAAGACTCTCTTCTCTCTCAAATAGGAAATGAAATCTCAACATTCAATTTTATGGGTCTAAATCAAGGATACATTTTGGATATAGGTCTTCAATTTTCCAACTGTTAAATAGTGTTTAACCCAAAGGAACTTTCTTATATGTAATTCAGGATAAGGATATATGTTATTTTCCATTTATAAATACATCCAACAATATCCTGAAATACATATGTCCCATCTACCAGAGATTAGTTTGCTAATTCTTTGGAGCAGTTAGTGAGTCACACTTCTCTTGAGCTGTAATTATTTTGAATGATTTGGGTATCACAATGAATATACAAATAGATGTGTGTGTGTGTGTGTGTGTGTGTGTGTGTGTGTGTGTGTGTGTATTTCTCTGTGTCCATACTATTTTTTTTTTAAAGAATATATCAAAATCTGGATAGTTTTGGCTTTAAGACAAAAGCTGGAAGGAATTTCTTCCTAGTATCTATTAGATATAAAATAAATATTATTCTTCTTACCCATTTAACAAAAAACTTTAAAACTAACCAAAACAACTTTTATTGCAACTATCACATGTGCCTGAAACTCACAGAATTTTCTAATGTGTCTCTATCCTATTTTTAAACCTGTTTTTATCTTTAAGTTAATAATATCTCCAAATTGTGTTTCTACTCCTGCTGTAGAAACTGTAACAAATTCAGTCCAACGTGAAATCAATAAAAGCTGCTTTCAGTTTGGTGAAATACAAGGGCAAGGTCTCTTTGTGCTCAAAATGAGCCTGAACACTGATTTTCTTGTGGAGATGAATATTTCTGTTTATATTGTCTTGGCCAGAAACAGCCTGCCAATAAGCAATTGATATAAAGCTAAATGATAAAGATGAAAAATGGGCGTGTTCTTGTGTGTGTGCATTAAAGAATAGGGTCTTTCTTTTGTGTGTGAAAATTGCATTTATTGAAGTGACTTAACCAATGATAGTATGATGTATTGGAACTCAGTTTTTAAAACTTGCAGGTATACTCCTCGAGCTGAAAATATTTTTGGTTTTATAGTTTACTGGCTGGCCTGAACCACACAAGTATTTATGGAATTGACAATACCTCTCCATTGCCTTGTTGAGTTATACAAACTTGGCATGAATGTGTGTATGTGAATAAAGGAAGCACAAGTCAAAACACAAAAGATTCAAATTTCCCATTATTGAACAACTACAGATTTCTAAAAATTAAACTCAAACACACTTGGAACATTATCTCAATTGATAGTGGATAAAAATGCTTCAGTCTGATAAACCAGTGACAGATAAGATGATGTCTTCCAGAAAGACTAGAAAACACTTAAGCTAACACTGGGAATTTTCATCAGGATTAATATGACTGTGAATTCAAATCTATTATCTTGTTCTAACTAGTCTTGCATTATTGCTTTTCTATTGTGTCATTTTTTAGCTGTATAACCTGTGCAACTTGCTTCATTTCTCAGTTCCTGAATTACTTGTTTATCAAATGGGAAAAATTAGAACCTAATTTGTATATTTGCTCTTGGAACAAATGAATTACTGTACATAAAGTAATTAGAAGAGTGGTGAGCACATAGAAAGTGCTTTGTAGATAGAAGCTAATTTTATTAATTATGCCAGTCCTGTCTGCTATATAAAAGCATAAAGGTTATACATATTGTCTTGTAACCTTTCTTTCATGGTTTCTTATTATATGAATCTAATTATATCATAACTACCTTCATAGTAAAACATTTGTCGTATTTCGTGATATTGCTGATGTAATGACAAAGACATAATTTGTGTGTGAAGACTTGCTTGTGGAGCCAGTGTGAAGAATTCACTAAAACATGTAGATTTTGCTCTGCTCTAGGGAGCAAGGTAAAAGATGAAATAAAAATGTGCATTTTTTTGTTGATTAATTTAGCATATTAGTGTCTATGCTTTATGGAGAGTTTCTCAGTACTCACCTGTTACTTTCCAAAATCCCATGGCACAGCATTCTGTACTAGGAGTGGGGGGTTTCTCCAATTGCGTAGTTAAATATAAAGTGATTTACAAAAAGAAAAGAAAAAAGAAAGTGGGCTCAAAGATATCCCTGTAAATTCCTCACTGTCACTCGCTTGTCTTCGATACACTGACTTCTCCAGAGAAAACAGGAAGCATCAGAGAACTGTTAGGAATTTTCCAGGCAGCAGATTTGGAGAATGAGAGTGTTTTTGAGCAGCCCTGGACTTCTCATGCCTTCTCTTTTCTCTCTGTGATTCCCTGGAATCTGTGGTGCAGTAACTGTTTCTCGTGTTACTCTTGAGTGTGTCTGTGTATGGCGATATCAAAGCACTTTAATTTTATGACTTTTGTATGTCCTCTGAGTGGACAAATGAAGCAATGAGACAAGTGGATTTTGTGTAGTTGCTGAGGAATAAAATTAATATGTGCTTTTTTGCTGGCAATCTATTTATAGATTTCTGAAGGGGTGCCCTGGTAAGGAAAATATGCATATATTTTGCACATACCTGAGACTTTTCAAACACAATCATTTGTTAAGAGACTGTTTTACACTATTTCTGTAATGAGTGAAAACATATTGGAACTATGCCCGTGTATTAAAGGTAAGCTCCAGGCTTGCTCCTTTGATGGCCATTATACAAATGACACCTGGCAAAGACTCTTCTGTTCGCCTCCTATTTGGTCTGACACAGTGAACTGCAGAGGTTATTTCTAGGAATCTTAGTTTTGCCGTCTTGATACCCCAGGATGGAAAAAGAAGCACTTATTTTCAATAGTTGCTCCAGCGCTTCATTGGCGGTAGAAATGAACCTCTGAAGTCTCTCTACAGAAGCTCTGAAGGCTTTCGTGGGTTTCGCTATTGTTCCTCCTAACAACAGGCTCTTCTTGATCTTCCAAGCAGACAGAAGCTCTTACCTATATATCCAGACTTTTGAATATCTGGCCAGAGGTTGGGCCCTCACACTGCTAGCAAATGTCAGCTGGCAAGAAGAGCATTGTGGGTACTGGCATGGAGAGGAACCATCTCATCCAGGTGGCTGTGAGCTCTCAGGTGGCTCTCCCATGCTGAGAAACTCAAAGAGAGCAAAATATGCTTTCCTGGTTCCACACCTGGCCCTGCCGAGCCCTTATCCAGAATAAAATAACAATTTAAATGGTAGCCTGGACTACCAGAAATTTGAGTCTAAATGTCTAGGCTTGACCCTATTTTGGTATTTCTGAAATACTTAAATCATATATTCTTACTAAGTTATATTTAAAAGGGATCAAAAATCTAAAAGAAAGCAGAGGAAGTAGTAAAACATGGTGATTTAATGTGTGTATATATATGAACGTTACAGTAGTTCCAACTCTTGGAAAACCATGGTTCTTTTTATGAACTCAACATTGAGATTTGTTTTCATGCAGGTCTGATTCATAATATCCCAGTGTTCTGAGTTAATAAAGCTGTTTTGTAGACTCTCATGCCGTTGATGCTGTGATAATTTGGCAATCGGTTACAGTAGGAAAAATATCTTATACAGTAGCCCCAGTAGTTCTTTTTCCCTGGTACAAAGCCTGCCTTCTGTCCTGCTATCCTTTGGTTTTAGGTTTGTAAAGAACTCTCCTTGCTGAAGACAAATGGCAAAACACCATATGGTTCCCAGACAGAGTAAGCCAAAGTGAATAAGGGTGTTTTGTTTATTGATGAGCCCCTCATTATGGTAGATTCCTGTTTATCAGATGACGATTTACATTATTTTTACTATCACACTTATATTTGAAATGCCCCAATTTCTATGATACTGGATCATGAGGACACAGAAAGAATTTGTGCTCTGATAACCAATGAAATGGTGATTAAAAAAAAAAAAAAGACACCTTGCTATTTTCTTCAAGTGACAGGTCTTTGTAAGTCAGTAAGGACTGTCACACTTGTGTTCCCTCCCTCGGGAGAGGGGAAGATACACGACAACAAAAGACCTGCAATCATTCGTCACTTATTGTGGTATTTAGCTGCATCTACTGCATTATGGAATTACTACTGAGAAATAAAAATAAACACTTAAAATGTCATAGTCAGAGACATAGGACAAGAAAAACTCCTGAGACAGAGGACAAACTCCTGGGTTCGTAACCTAATCATTAAAATCATAATTTGTGTTTTTTTCTGAAATAAAAGTGATTACAAGTGTTCTTTGCTAAAAACTGTGACTTTTCACTTAGGCCGACAGGTGCTAAATAGGTAACTCAAAACAGAACAAAGCTTCACTTCATTCTGTAAACCTCTGTCAGATTCTCAGCTCTGCATGCAGCCATGTTAGCCATTTAGCTGGTGTCTATCTAAAATCTGGGAAACAAAGTTTATTAGTTGCCAAGTTTACCTAGCCCCGTGGTGGTAAACCTGTGGCATATGTGCTGCATCTGGCTGTTTACGATCATTGAAAGCTCTCAAAGGTTCACCATCACTGGTCTAGCCAATCTCATTGTCCTGCAAGAGGGACAACATGTTCACCCAGAAATCTTCAGTACCCTAAGCCTCTGGTCACCTTGAATTCCAAAGAATTTTGTATGACTGAGACTATTCCAAGTCATGAGGATTCACCTCATGGGACCCAAATCCTAAGCAATGAAGGCTCCTCCTGAGCTAGAAATCAGGACTGGACCCTGGTCAGCCATAGCACCCAGTGAAACCAGTCTCTGCTCTTCTGTGCCTGATCACCCTCAACTCTGTGCCCCTCCTACTCCAGATGAGGCCTTGCTTGTTTTCTTCTACCTTCTAATTAAAGCTTTTGCATGTAAATTCATTCCCTTGCTCTAATTTTACTGTCTTTACCACTAAAGTAAGGACCCATGCTAGCCAGTGACAAAAAGATGAAACATTTGGTTTCTTTTGGAAATGGCATTTTTATAATATGTGCTGCAGTTCTGTCAACAGAAGTGCCTTCCTGTTGTTGGTTTAATTTATGCTTTTGCCTTACAGTTTCAAGATATGGGAGTACCTAAGAAACTTATAAATTAATTGAGCTCCATAATGAAATAACAGTTTAATTAGTCATTTATGATGTATCATCAGAAAGGAGAGAAAAATCAAGCAGAAAAATTGACACTCTCATTATTCTCATCTTGAATATTTTGTGTGTAGGTGTTCACACTAAGTTATTTTGTGAATATTAAGCTATATTTTCTCCCTTTCTTCTTTCCTTCCTTTCTTTTTTTACTTTAATTTTGAAAACTGGGTCATGGGCTTCATTGAAATAACTGGCATGTAAACTTTATTTGTTGCTTCTTTTAACTCCTTCACTTTTAAATCATTTTATTTAAAATGAAACAAATATAAAACTCATAATTAAACAAATACATAGCAGGATACATTTGAATTTGGGGGAAACCCAAATATGCAGTCCAGAGTAATCTTTTAAGTCTTTTCTAATCCACAATTTCCCCCATAATCTTTTATTTTCCATGGACTATATTTTTTAAGAGAGTAGGTGTTTCATTTTAAAGCCAAGCTTTTGACTTTTTAAAAAAGTGAATCATTCAAACCATCAACACTAGTATTCTCTTTCTAGGAGGCACTTAGTAATTATTCATTTAGTTTTTGACCCTTCCTCTACCCCCACAAACCCCACACCTTGGTTCTGCTTGGAAAGCCAGGCATATTGGAATCTATACATTAACACTGATGGAGTTTTGAATCCAAAAGGAATCTAGCCAATGTTCACTGCCCCCTGTTACCAAAGAGGAAAGGTAGCCTGGGGGAGGGCACTGTCTCTGAAATTGTTCACAGTGTGGTTCAGTTGATGTACAAGAGTCTCAAGAGACCATTATTCAAAGGTTTGGATGGGATGTACAAATGTCCAAGATGGACAGGGAGTGAAATGTGAATCAAGACACATGGATGAAGTCTCTACAAAGTGGGCCATGAAATCTCGGGGAGAAATCAGGGGAGGGAGATCTCTTTTGGCACCTTTTCTGCACCAAACTCTTTCACAGGTTTTAACTCTTCCCAGGAACAATATGAATTATGAGTTAATATTTCAATTTGCAGACAAAGATCTAAAACAGTGTCTCACATGGAAATAATTCTTTAGCTGGTTTCCTATTTCTCTAGAGGCTTCTCTATGGGCAGAAATCATGCTAATATCCTTTCACTTCAGAGTAGAACCCAGACATCTCCAGGGTTGTGTGAGCCCTGATTGGAACACAAAATCTGAATGTGATCCAGAGAAGTTAGGTAATTTGTCCAAAGTTGCACAGTTAGTAAGCATCAAAACTAGGGGTATGCAAACACACCCTAAATCTCAAACATTTTCAGCAACAATTATTTTTTCCAAGTTGTTTTTCTTAAACATTCATGGCCTGAGGAACCTTAATAGATGTTCTAAGAATAAAGAGCGATCTATGTTCAAATAAATTGTGGATATAATGCAACTGTTTAAAGAAAACTGAATACTTTTCCTTCCTGTAGTATATCCTAGAGGCTTTAAAATGCAAATGTTCATTGTGGTTCTCCAAGAAACTAGTGTGTTATATAGCAATTCCCACCAGTGTTTGGCTGTGATTTACTTTTGTAGATGAAACTAAAATCTTATGGGACCACAGTATTGAGCAGAAGCAGGAATGAGAATCACTCTGTTTCACCCTGATTCTTCCATGGAAGTGGGTAAATAGAAGTAGCCATCACCAAGAGATGTACATTTCCTAGCGTCTTTGATAAGTTTTATATTTTATGCTCTCCTAACTATAGGAAGAGGTGTAATATCTTAAGAAAACCAGATTAGAAAGTAGAAATTGAAGAAATTTAAGTGGATTGTAATTTAGATGGTTGTGGAAAAAACACAGGAAGGATTACAGTTCAAGAAATGACAGTTTAGAAAATACAAAGGAAAGAAAATTAAATGGTTAATAACTTAAAGCTGTAAGCATTTTTTTTTTTCCTACTTCAGCATGCTATTAAAAAATGACTGAGATGGATCTTAAATGCTGACTTTCCTTAATGGAGAAAGTATGAAATTACAAAATAACCAATGTAATCACACCTTAATCTTGTTAAATTGAAACACTGTAATCTACATTCAAATTTCACATATGGTCAATCTTGCAAGAGCTGGGGAGAGATGAGCCAGAGCATTATTTGGAATTTTAAATAGAGTCTATCATCTTTCTCCAAAGCCCATTTACTTCTCTGTGAGAAATGTTTTCCAGAAACTGGAGAAAGGGAGCCCCATGAACAAAGCATGATTTATTGGTTGTTGTTTTGGTTTTTTTTTGGTAATGGAAAGCAAAGTTTATTTCTGGAAGCCTGATACAAAGAATCCTATCATAAAGAGAGTAGAGTAAAACTGAGAAATAGCTAGTGCTATGTGGAAAAAAATGGGTCTGATTTCTCTTCCTCATGGATTATCACAGTCTATTGACAAACATGATTTTTTAAGAACAGTAACCAATTTGTAGCATTTTTTACCTAAGGCTCACTGAAGTCACTAATGCATTGAATGATCGTGAGGTGTTACCAATCACTGCCAGAGCACAGGATACACGTTTTCAGTAGGGTTCCAATAGATGGGCGGCCCACACTTGCTTTGAACACAGTACTTCTTCATCCAGTGAGCTCACCGGATGGAATGGAGGGCTTCTTGACCTTCTGGTGGCCCTGCTAACTAGGAATATGTTCTCCTCCCTTACATAGGGAGATCAGACTTGAAATGCATGTGTTTTTAAACAAACTTCCCATAAAATTCTTCTGCAAAGAAGAAACTTGAAACTTTTATTCCTTCTCCATCACTAGGAGGAATAAAAGCTATTTGATTTATAAACTATCTGGGCATCTCTGCATGGTTACAGACCACTTTACTGGATTTTTAATACTTGCAGAAGAGATGTGGCATATTCCTGTAAGGCAGTGCTTCCCAGGGACCGCCGATTAGGGTAACCGCAGGCTGTGCTCCCAATGCTCCTGCCTACAACATTACAGGGAAGATTTGGCCATTTCATTCATTCCAGCAGGCTGCCGCATCCCAGCAAGCCCCTTGTCTCTGGAGCATTTTACCGTATCTATAATAAGGCAAAATAAAGCTATTTTGAAGGTTTTAGTAGGTACAGCCTCCATAGACAAAGTCTTCTGGAGATTTGAAAAGAAAGATAAGGAAAAGGTACAGCCCCCGAATCCTCTGTGAAATGGATGCTCATATCAGAGCCCTCCTACCTGAGCCTCCCAACTACAGGGCATGTTTGAGGGGTTTCTTCAGTTGTGTACCTGCTGTGTCTGCTTTGGTGTGCAAGTGCAATTGTATCGTAAGTACTAGGAAAAGCAACTCTTTGTTATGGTGTGCATCAAGACGGACCCCGAAAGCCTCATGCAGTCATAGATGGGGCTTTTTCAGAGGTGGCTAGATCTAGACTGTGTGAATGATTGATTCATGGTATAATGCTGGCATTAACCGTGTGTGATTATTAAATCAGTTTGGGACCACCGAACTCCTGGTAGCCTAGTTAGAGTACAAAAGGGGCAGAAAGACACTGGTAAGGTTGTCTTCTTGTTTCTTTGCCATCTTCTGGCTGCTATCGATTGATTCCTTCCTCGTTGCTTTTGCTATCCTGTGGGCACCATGAACTGTCCTGTTCTGTGATGGCCCTCTGGCGAACCATGCTGCCTTGGAGCTAGCCAATTATGGATTCAAACCTCTACAAACCATAAGCCAAATAAGCCTTTTCCTCTTTAACCTTGGGTTTTGGATATTTTGTCTCATCAAAGAGAAAAGTAACTAAGACACCTCTGTTTTCCAAAACAGAAAATTGGATGTCTTAATGGGGCAGATACCCTAGCTTAAAATAAAACATTCTTTGTGTTAGTTGCAAATAAAATAGGGCAGGAACCCAAACACAGAGAAACAACAAGGCCCCAAAATGGAATTTGATAAACACCTCTTTCAATATCCAGTATCGTGTTTCTGGATGGCTGCAACAGAGCCATGACACCACTCAGACCCTCAGTGTCTCTATCAAATGACACGTGTTAGACCTCAAATTTAATTATCAAAGGATAGTAGAGATTATGTAGTGACAAGGATTCACTATAGATGTGAAGACATCTAGCCAAGTATAAAATTTTAGACTCCATATTTGAATTGCATGAATGTGTACTAATATTCTTGCTATTATGCTCTGAGGCTAAAATATCCTATTGTTTCTGAGTTTACATAAACTGACCTCATTTACTACAGGAGCATTTTAAGTATTTAGGAATATGAGGGTAAGCACCATAGAAAATATAATTCAATCTAGATGTGAGAGATTCTTTTTTTAAGGCTTCATTAACTGATAATTATTTGAGTGCAAACCATGCTCTTACTGTTTGATAAATGAATATTACCCTCATATCATGCTGATAAAAGTCATGAATAGAGCTAGATTCCTTTGCATAGAGGGGACTTTGTTATTTTGATGCTAATGGATTATGTTCATTCTGGGTAGATAGATATCTTGAATGACTCAGCAGGACTGACTTAAATTAGATTTGTCCATCCCTACTTTGCTTATTAGTATGTCCTCAATATCTTGATATCAGATTTATATTATAATTTGCACTTCATATAATTTATCTTTCTTGACCTCTGATATGAAAATCTGATTGATTATAAAAATCTTCATTGGGCTTTTGTTTGAAAGTGTAGCAATGTGTTTATGTTGTTCCTCCCAAAACCGTATTCTCAGAAAGAATAATATAAAATAACTTATTAAAATCTCTGTGTAATGTATGCTCTTTAAAAGTCTATTGAATGTTACTTCTTTGTAGATATTAGCTTCTTTTAACAGAGAATCCTATCAGTCTGCGAAGGCTGACTGTATAATAAGAAACCTCCAAGTTTCAGTGGCTGAACAAAGTGAGAGCTTAGGTTTTGCTGCCATGGCACATTTGTGGCCCACACTGAGACTCACAGGCACAGGAAAGAGGATTACGCAGGGACTGGTTTCTTCCTGCCAGAGTGTTCAGAGGCCCAAGCTCCATCTGCACTGTGACCCTAACCCTCTCTAAGGCCCTGGCATCTTCCATATTCAGTGGATACAAAATGGGAATGAGTAGCATAAATTGGACATTTCTTTTCATTATCTCTGCTTGGAAGTCATGAGCCTCATTTCCACACGTTTCTGAAGAGTTAGAGCATTTGGCTGAGTGACCAGAAAAAACCAGAAAACAAATTGCTGTAGTTGGGATCTTGAATGTTTCCCACAAAGGCCCACGTGTTAAAAACTTTGACTCCAGCATGGTTCTGCCGAGAGGAAGTGGAAACTGTAGCAAGTAGGACCTAGTTGCAAGCCCTTAGATAACTGAGAGTGGACCGGAAGGAGATGATTAGGTCCTGACCCTTTCTCTCATTCATTGTTCCCTGGCTTCTGATGTGAGTGATCCTGTTTGACCATTACACTTCCCATGGTGCACTGCCTTTGCACAAAACAATGGGGCCACTGGCTTGTGGGCTGAAACCTTTAAAACTGTGAACCCAAATTAATCTTTTCTTTTTGCAATTTCAGTATCATGAGGAATTTTTGTTATAGTAACAGAAAGCTAACACACTGGTATGGATGAGCATTAGCTGTCTTTTGCACGAGATTTATATACCAAAGTGAAGTCAGTTAGAGATTGGCTTGGTAAACATTTAACAAGATATTTAACAAAACATTTAACAAAACATAAACAAAAATATTTTCTTTGGAGGATATTGGGAATTGAACTCAGGGCATTTCCACTGAGCTACATGCCTAGGTCTTTCTTTTTCCATTTGCTTTGTTTTGGGACAGGTTCTTGCTAAGTTGTTAAATTGCTCAGTCTTGACTTGATTTTGCAATCATCCTGCCTCAGTATCCCCCAGTGCTGTGATGATGGGTATGCTCCAACGTGCTTCTCCATGATGCAGCTAAAAAAATCTTATTCTGTGTATAACTGAGCTGTTAGTGATCAGAATGAGATGAGTAAAGTCTTCAAATAATCATAGAGCTAATTAAAGATAGATTACAGTTGTGCATCCAGAGAATTAGAACGCTCCATTAATAGAGGTATAAACTCTTCACAATTTGAGAGAACTGGAAACTTTTCTTGAGACAGTGGGGCTCATATTGGACTATGCAATCTGCTTGCAGTATTTTAGACTGGCTGTCATTTGCTTGTGGCAAAATCCTGAAGAAATTTTATGAGCTTCACTTTTCTCATTATCTTGGTTACTTTTCTCTTGTTGCTGTGACAAAATACCCAACACTGAAAATGAAGGAAGAAAAGGTTTATTTAGTTCACAGTTTGTGGAGGTTTTAGTCCATAATCAGCTGGCTCCAAGGCAAGGTGGCATATAGCAAAGGGGCAACAGTTCATGGTGGCAGAAAACAGCAAAAACAACAAGAGCAAAAAGGGAGGAGCAGCAGAGAGCAAACCTCTTTCCCTCCCTTATGTTGTAGGCAGGCTACCTGCCCTAGAGTGGGTATAGCACTTATACCCATAATCCCAGCATTGGACCATGAATCAATCAAAAACTCTAGAAGCCCACCTCATGACTGCATGAGGCTTTGGGGGGCATTCAGGCACAAACCATAACCCCCATCCATAAGGTGAACATTATGCCTGAACCTTCATGACATGAAGGTGGCATTCAAGTTAGGCAATGAATGAGGGGATATTTTGTGAGTGGTCATTTAAATATGAAACTAAAGCTACCTGCTTGTACTGTTCTTTTTTAGTTACAGGTCCAGAAATCAGAATAACTATAAATTTACAAAATATGTTTCAGCAGAGACGTATATTCACATGCATACACATGCACATTTTGAGGGAACAGGGAAAATCAGATGTTTCTTTGTGGTACTACAGATTGAAGTTAAGAGTAAACACTCAGGTATTTGATACTCCTGGACTCTAACACATCTTGCATCCGTGTCAGTTTTGTAAACTGTCCTTGGAATTTACCCTGAATTATCCATGTCTGTCCAGGTAGGCTGGATATGGGAATCTTTGTCTTTTCCACAGCATAATGTTAAAAGCTCCAGGCAAAATAAAGTTTTTGAAAGTATAATGATTGATACATTGTGTCAATTTGAGACATTTAGAATCCAAATTAACCCAGCAGTTCTACGTCTTAGGGTACAGCGGTCATACTCTTAGCTCTCTAGGATATTCATTGGTAGTGAACTGAACAACTTTGAAAACAACAATGTGCAATATAGCAACCATTGTTGACGTCCTATTATCCTGTTTTTTGAAATTCTGTATCATTTCTAACTTTTTAATTACTTTTTTATTCACTTTAAAATAAAAAAAAGTTTAAGTAAGTGATTCAGCAGGGGGCCAGGGTCCTCCCTTTGTGAATACCCTCATCCTATGCAGGAGGAGGGCCCAGAGATGGAGTGAGTGCTATACCCACCCTGAGCAGTGGTAGCAGGCTTACATTATTAGGGAGGAAAAGGGGCTTGTGCTCTCCCTTTTGCTCTTGTTGCATTTGCTGTCTTCAACTTCGTTGAAATGTTGCCCCCTGTGCCTTGCCACTCTGCCTTGGAGCCAGCTGATTATGGACTGAAACCTCCACAAATTGTGAACTAAATAAACTTTTTCATCCTTAATTTTGGGCATGGAATATTTTGTCTCAGCAATGAGAGAAAAGTTACCAAGACAGAATTTTGTACCAGAGAAGTGGAGTTGATGCTCTGACTATACCTGATCATGTGATTCAAAAGCCTTTGGGATTGGTTTGTGGGAAGGGATTGGAAAGGATCAAAGATGTCCCCAAGAAGAAGAGACCTGGAATGTCTTAAGCTGTTCTGTATGGGAGATTCTGATCAGAGCTCAGAAGACCAGAAACCTGATAAAGACCAGGCTTTGGAGATTTCTGCTGGGAAGAAGGACTCCATTGGTTTTTGGAGTCCAGATGATGTTTTATGACTTGGCAGAAAGTTTGTCTATATTTTGCTCATGTCCACAGATTTTGCCTGAGCCTGAGATTAAGGGATGGACTAATTAATCTGGAAAAAGAAATTTCAAGGCAATTGAATGTTGAGACGATGGCATGGCTGCTGTTGGGGAACTTTAGCCAGATTTATGTACAGAATCAAGAGAAAAGAGTCCAGTAGGATGATTTAAAATGTTGTGAGTTTGGCCAGAAAGGAAGCTCCAGTAAAGCTGTGGAGTGCAAAGATAGAGCAGAGGAGATCTTGATTGCTGAGAAGGAACAAGAGAATATGAAAGATGGCCTTAGGGTAACACAAGAAGCAGCAAGTCTCCACCCTTTGCAGCTTCAAAATTGCCGAATGAAACAGTTTGCTTTGAAAAGAAAGCCCAGAGTACCATGTTCCAGAATGGCAGCAGCATAGAAAATTTGTCATAATTAGATTCAGAGTTCCCAGCTATCCAGACACTTGACCCCTACAGCCAAGAGAGAGGAAAGCCTGGCTACTGCTCCAGCTGGCAGCAGACTTTGGCATCAGACACATGATGCTGGTTTAGGTGCATGGGGTTGAAAAGGCTTCCACCTTAATTTCAAAAGGCTTCGGAGGCCAGGCAGTGTGCCTACGTGAGGGCAGTGTGTGAAACTGTGAGGGTGAAGCTAAAGGTGTGGTGAAGACCCCAAGAAGTTGGAAAAGCCAGGAACATGGATTATCTAAGGAAACCTGCAAGGAAGGAGCAAAGCAGGCCTAAGAGAGAAGCTGTGGGAGCTATAAACACCAGAAGTGTCATAGGGGTACACTTACTCAAGCCCTTTGGAGCTCACAATTTACCATAGATTGCTTCAGATGCTTGGCATGGAACTATAGGACTTAATGTTTGCCCTGCTGGATTTTTGACTTGCTTTGATACCAATCCTTTATATTCCCGTTTATAACTTTTGTAATGAAAATGTTTATCTTGTGCCATTGAATGTTGGAAGTGTTTAACTTTTCATTTGTACAGAGGCTCATAACTAAGAGTTTGCCTTAAATCTTGGAGGAGACTTGGGACTTGGACATTTCAGCAATGCTGAAACTGTTAGTACTTTGGCAACACTTAGAGATGGTCTAAATGCTTTTTTACATAAAGGGACTTGCATGAATCTTTGGGAGGCCAAAGTCAGAACACTATGCTTCTAATTTAATATAATGTTGCAGGCTTAATATTGGTTCTTAAGGATTGTTGACAAGGGGTGGATTGTAATGGGTGATGCACTGTGTCAACTTGGGAACTTCAGAAGTTTAACTAAGCAACTCAGTAGGGCGCCAGGGTCCTTACTTTGTAAGCATCCTCAGCCCATGCAAAATGAGGGCAAGGAAATAGTGTGAGTGATACATACATCTGCCCTAAGAGGTGGTAGCCTTCATACAATATAAGGGAGGAAAAGAGGCTTGCTCTTCCTCCTTTTGCACTTGTTGCTTTGCTGTCTTCTGCCACCTTGAATGATTGCCCCTCACCATGCCACCCTGCCTAGAAGCCAGCTGATTATGGAATGAAACCTCCTAAAACTGTGAACTGAATAAATCTTGTCTTCCTTAATGTTGGGTATGAGGTATTTTGTATCAGCAAGGAGAGAAAAGTCACCCAAACTGAAAGTGTTATTAAACTTTAAAGATTGTATATAGAGAAAGAATATTTCATACTTCACATTTTATTTAAGTTCTAAATGTCTGGCTAGTTCATTTGGGTCATCAGTGTGAAAATTAGGTCATGATTTGAAATCTGGACTGAAACTCCAATCAATAACAAGACAAAAACCTTCTCCATTAATTCTTCACTTCTAAGTTTTGTTCACCTGGATAGTGTCTTAGAACAGGGCTTGGCTGCAGGTTGTCAAAGTTAAGATCAAGGGAGACAAAATGGCACTTCCTTAGCTGATACTGTTGTGTTAGAGCGGAGAGAGTACAAAGCCATAGTTCTGTGGATTGAAAAATTCTAGCTCTGAACTCTGACACCATGATGTCTTCAGTTATATAGGAGGATAAAATTATAATATTAGACAAAATTAGAATATCTTTCTAATAATTATTCTGCGATGTATGGAACTCTATTGCAGACAGTGCACTTCTATCAACTTGTTGCATCCCCCTCTGTGGTTGCTCCTAAACTGCAAGTGCAATCACTGAATTAAGTTCAGTCCCACATAATATCTAATCCTACTCGATCCCACCACTGTTGCAAAGTCAGCTCTGGATCCCTCTTTTTGTCAGTTACTCAGCTTCGTAAGTATTTCTTCCTAAGTATTCTTCCTCCAATGTTTGAAATGCCCTCTCCCTTTTCAGCCACTTAAAAAATGGCTGCTCATTCTTCACAACTCCGATTAAATTCCTTTTCTCTGGAATGCCTGCTACTTTGCACCAGGCAGAATTAAGGTTGTCTATGTGTCACTGTACAACACCCTAAATGCAGGACTCTTCCAGTGCTTCAGCCAATGTACTGTAACAGCTTCAATCTTTTGCCTCCTCAGAATTTTTGAAGCCTGAAATGACACTTTAGTTTTGAATTTTTAAAGTCTAGCACTTTGCTTGACACTTGGTAAGTATCTTGGAATGAATGAATGAATGAATGTTCTTCTCAGGAGCAGGAGAATTACAAGATCAAGAAGCTGGTATGTGTGTCTGCTCTAAAAACGTTAAGAAATACTACTATACACCCACACCTTGAATTGAGTGGGAAAAAAATTAGGTAGTAATTGCAGAGGGAGGGCAGGTAAGCATGTGGCTGCTTTGAGTATTTACTCGTCAGACCAGACTGAAGCAGCCTTAATCAGGGAAAATCAATCTGCCTGTTTTTCAGTGTAAGCATAAACATGCTGACAGTAGGTGCCACATAGGTGTTCTGAAAAATCTCACCATAACCCTCAAGTTGGTTGCTGCTTCATTTACTTTCTGTATAAAAATATGAATTGCTGATACTTATCTAGAACACCAAATTTACATTCTTCAAGTAATGCTTTATAGCATGTCAAGCCTGAGGTCAAACATTCCTTCTTGTTCAAAGTGCAGAGGGGCTCTGCCTGGCATTTTGTCCTTCTCCACCTTGATCCAGTTTTGATCCACTGTTATCTATATTCAATAGCTATCAGCTGAAATTATTAAATCATCTTTCTCTATATTCTGTTTCTGTCCTTCAGAATTTCCATATTCTTTTCAGACCAATTTTGCCATCAAAGTTTAATTGTAGTGGAAGTCACCATGGTGTCTTCTTCCTGTAAATTGCCATTACCCTTCAAAGAATTGCTTGTTTGTCTGTATCACCTTCTTTATATTAAAAATATGTTTAAGAGTTAAACTTTAAAATTTTCAGAAGCATTTGCTCTTTGTTTTCTGAACATTACAGTTATAGAAGAAAACAGCTTCACTTCTTTGGAGTAATCACATTGTATTTGCTAGCACAAGGGCTTGGTGGTAGTAAGTGCATAATAAACATTTGTTGATATTTGAACATGATGGCTGTGTTTAGTAATGACATTAAATTAAACTTTGGAATGGAAGTGCTGTAAAGTGAGTTATAATGCTTCTTCTAGAATAAAGAATAGAGTTTAAATTCCTAAAATCAGAGGAATTGGCTCTCTGCCTTTACTGGCTGGCAATAGTTTACCAGGGTGATCTTTTTCAACTCTTTATGTATCATTTTCTCATCAATGAAAGGAATGCTTGTGATAGTTGCAGAAAGGGAAAACATAAAAACAAGATGCATGTAAAGGTTATGCTTTATGAGGGATATCTATTAATCGTGAGCTAACATTATTGTGATAATATGTTTTATAGGCCCTAGGGTCTGACTTCCTATGTTTATATTCTATCTCTGTTGCTTATGCCCAGTCTCTTAACCTAAGGAAGTCAATTTAACTTCCTGAGCCTCTGTTTTCCTTTCTGTAAAGTAGAGATGGCAATAGTATTCCACTCACAGTGTCATTCTGAGGAATAAATGAGCCTCTGCCTACTGAAACCCACTGCATTGCACAGCCCATTTTAATCCCTCAATAAATGTTAGCTGCTATTGGTCACAATGCTAATAAAAGTTTACTTGCTCATACTGACGCTTACATGGAGGAAATATTACCCTTGGTCACAATTCAAAAGTTATTTCTCCAAAACATAAATCCCAAGATGTTGCCCTTCCTCTTTTTGGTCCTTCCTGTTGATGCCATGGAATGAAAAGGAAGTGTTTGTTGCTCTGTGTTTCCTATAGTTGTGCTTCTGTGGAGCAAGGCTCTTGATGAGAGGAGGCTTGTCTAAGTGATTTATATGACGGTCAGCACAGCCCTTGGCAGATAAGGACATTGCTCATCATATAACAGAACACATGTAGACTGGCAGTAGAATGCCATTGTCCAGCAGTCCTGAGGTGTAGTCTGTCTTGACCCCGCTCCAGTGTCCATGCCACTGATTCATTAAAGGGCCCATGTAACATTCCTGCTCAAATCCCAAAACGTATGTGTGTCAGCTGCAGTACTTAAATGAAATTTTATTTCTCCTTCCTGTTTTTTTAAAGAAAGGATAAAAATACAATAAATGTTCTTGTAGGAAAATTAACACACGTGATTCTTTTCAATTCTCTTCCAGAGGGAAAGTGTACAATTAATTTGTTACCACTATTCCAACATAGTCAAGGCTCACTGATTTACAGATGACTCTCAAAATAGGATTTGGCTTGAATCTCAGATGCAGTGTAGTGACCTCCTGCACAAATACCAGCTCAGTATGGGGTGTGCATGTATATATGTGAGTGTGTAAATTTTTCATAAAATGAACTTATTTGGGTCAAACTGAATGTATAAACTTTCTGATATAGAGATATGCCCCTTAGTGTTCAACATATTGACCAAAATCACTTTTTAAAAATTTTATCTATCTGCCCCACCCAGCATATCTCATGGGTTAAGACATGGTTTGTTTAACATTTTGTGTGATATGGTCATGGGATATCTACATAACATGAAAATCTGTGGGCATAATATTAGATAGGGATGTTTATTTGTTTGCTTATTTTTTTTATTTGATCTCTGGTCTCTTCTTAGCTTTCCACTTGGACTCTTTTTCTCAATGGCTTTATCCAAGTGGCTTTTGTCAAGGTCAGCATAGAACCATGTGGCTAAATCAGGGGCCTAGACATAGTCGTCATTATAATTGTGCTGAAGCAGCATTTGACAGTCAGCTGCTCCTGAGAGCTCTTCACTGCGCTTCCTGGACATCAGTCTGTCTTGTTCTCTTGCCGTCCCGCTCTCTTCTTCTCAATACCTTTCCTGGTGGGGGTCCATCATTTTTCCACCACGGATGTTTCCTGGGGCTTCCTATTTTCTCTTTTTAGCATCCTGGGTGACCCCTTCTTGGCCCATGGTTTTAACACCATCTAAATGTTGAGAACTAATGCTTCTTTGACTCAGTTCCAGCCATAATAGACTCTTGTTTTGCCTTGGGAATCTCAAATACCAACCTTTGCCCTGACTATTCACTATTAGCATGAAACACCTCCCCTCTGATAGTGCCATTGTTTCTTCTGTCACTTCCTATTAGCCTTAATTGTCCTTTTCATCAGTGAATCCTTGTCTAACTCGCCTGTGTGTATGATCTCCACAGCACAATCTCTCCCTATAATGCTTTATGTAAATTCTTTGCACAAGCAGAGGCCCAACAGGAGACAAATGGCACACTCTAAAGGGTTTCAATGAAGAGAGGTTTCCACAGGAGCTATGTGTGAGGGATGGGCAGGATGAAGGCAGTCAAGAAGGAATAATGAGCTATCCAGGGATGAGAAGCTGTGTGACAGTCATTTGGTCCCCAAGACTGAAGTAGCAAGTCAACACTTGAGTTACCAGGCCCTGTTTGTAAATGGAAGCTCTGAAAGGGGTGTGTATCAGTGAATATTTACTAGAGAACCAGATATAACACACGTTATATAAATATACAAAGATGTGCAGGATTGTCTTACAATGGCCACCCGTCGACAGAGTCAGATGTGGAAGAGTACAGAGGGTCTGTCTGCGTACTGGAGATCTAAGGATTCAGTCAGAGGTCTGGAACCCCACCTGAGTCTGTATCAGAAGGCTGGTGGGTCTGCCCTAGAAGCCAGGAGATGATGTTCAAGGTGAAGGCAAAGACTGCAGCTCTTCCAAACACACAGAAATTAATCCATCCTTCTTCATTTCCCCTTTACACCATCCACTTAACAAGCAGCCCTAGGGTGGGTCTTCCATATTCTAGGGTGTGGCATCACTCAGCCAATTTAGCTGAGCTTCTCCTACTCCAGTTGACACAATCAATCAACCATCACAGGGTGCTACACAATAGAAATGTGTAACTGAGATGGAGCTCAGCCAGCTCCAGAGGAGCAGTCAGGAAGGGAATGATCCACTGGACTTTCTCATCCCTTTCTCTCCACACTCTTCCTGTGCCCCCCATTGATCAAATCCAGCTGGGCTCCACAGGGAAAGTGCAGAAGCCTACTTTAGAGCTCAGCTTCCTTCTACTCAGAGCTGAGAAAATTGGATCTATAAGAGTGAACAAAGACATGCCTGTGGAGGATCTTTAAAAGAGTCTTCTGGTCACCCACATCTGAAAATATGAAGTCAAACCCCCAGGAACCATGACAAATTAGCATTATGCTGTTGTCTCATTTTTGAGAAGTTAAACTCTGTTTTACCTAAACTGACACTGTCTGTAGTCATCACCAGCCGATGTGACTTCTGCAGACAGCAAGACAAATATTCAAATATTGAACAGCCAGTAGGCCAGTGGCATTCAGCCATCAGAACAGTAACTGAACACAGGAGCACTATACTGTCCTGAGATGTACAATACAGTGCTCGATACAGAGCCTTTGTAACAGATGCTCTCATGTGAATATTTGAAAGGTAAGGTCTTTCCCCTTCTGAAGGCATTTGGAAAATCTGTGCCTTGCATTGACATATTTATATAACATATAACATTGGGAAATGTGCTAAAGTTGATGGAGAGGGTGTGCCATGTAAACCTCCAAAACCCTGAGTAACACATTTTATCAGTTTCTCCATTCAGAGATTTGGATTCTGATGCTCACAGTGGTGAATAATTTTGCCTAGAAATACTCTTCTAGCTGGGAGGCATGGGACTGTACCTAGAGTCTTTAAGTCCAAAGACCTGCCTTTTACTGGTCTTAATATCAGAACTGTGTGTGCAATAGGGTAGTGCATGTTATCAAATAGAAAATGGGCATATTTCACATCTTTATTTTTTTAAAAGAAAAAAGAAATAAAAGGAAAACATTAACAAAGAGACAAAGTAGCACAAGAACAGCACAATCAAAATTGAATCATAGGCAGAGTGACAGGAAATTAACCATGGTTGTTGTATTACATATTGATAACTTCAAAGTGTATGCTCAGGAAAACACATACAGACATACAATCTTGATCAAACAACCAGTCATTAACTGTTCCTTACCATAAAGCGACATAAGTGAATAGTGGAACAATGTGAGCCATCCTGCGTATACGTACATACATACATACATATTTGTCCTTTTCTTCCTTTTCTCCTTTCCCTCATCCCATTTGCTCTCTACTTTTCAGCAGATTCCCTTCATACATCCTAATTTATATTCCCACTTTCAGGTCCTTACAGTAGTGATACAATACGTTGCTTGTCTATGTACCTCTGATTTATTTCACTTAGGAGTATGGTGTCTAATTGTGACAATTTGCCTATAAAAACCTCAAATCTGTCTTTCTTTATAGCTGAGTAATATTCTATTATATAAAAATGCCACAATTTTTTTATCCAGCCCTCTGTGGATGGACGTGTGGGTTGCTTCCACAATTTAGCTATTACAAATTTTGCTGCTATAAACAATGGTGCACATATATTGTGGTGATATGATGTTTTCAGATCTTCTGGGAAAATACCCAGAAGGGGAATAGCTGGGTTGAATGGGACCTCTAGACCTAGTTTGCTAAAGAATCTCCAAACCACTCTCCACAGTGGTTTCATCAGCCTGCATTCCCACCAGCAGTGGAGAAGAGTTCCTATTTTTCCACAGCCTCGCCAGCATTTGTTATTGGATGATTTCTTAATGCTGGCCAATCTTACTGAGGTGAGATGAAATCTCAATGTTGTTTTTATTTGCATTTCTCGCATGACTAAAGATGTAAAACATTTTCTCATATATTTATTTGCCATTTGTATTTCTTTATCTGAGAAATGTGTATTTATCTCAGATGCCCATTTGTGGATTAGGTCTTTGAATTTGGACAGGTTAATGTTTTTTAATTCTTTGTATGTTCTAGATAGAAGACCTTTGTCCAATGGACCGATGCTAGAATTTTTTCCCAATGTGTGGGTTTTCTTTTTACTTTGCTGATGATTTCTTTAGATGTGCAAGAACTTTTCAGTAAGATGAGGTCCCAGTTATTGATTCTTTGAAGTGTTTCCCTTGCAGTTTGATTTTTGTTTATGAACTCTCTGCCTGCTCCTATGTCTTCAAGATTTTTACCTACTGTCTCTTCCAATAGATTTAGAGTTTCTGTTTTAATATTGAGATCTGTGATCCATTTTGACTTGAGTTTGGTGCATGGTGAAAATGGCCATACTACCAAAATTGTTGTACAGATTCAACGCAATTCCCATTAAACTACCATTAACATACATCACAGATCTAGAGAAAACATTCCTTAAATTCATCTGGAACCAGAAGAGACCCAGAATAGCAAAAACAATTCTGGGCAACAAGGACAAGTCAGCTGGAATCACAATCCCTGACCTGAAATTATACTCCAAAGCTATTGTAATAAAATCAACGTGATACTGGCTCAAAAACAGACCTGAGGATCAATGGAACACACTGGAAGATGCAGCCTGAACCACAAACACACTCAGCCACCTAATATTTGACAAAGGGGCCAAACAAGCTCACTGGAAGAAAGATAGTCTCTTTAATAAATGGTGCTAGAAAAATTGGCTTGCCTCTTGATGAAGACTCACACCTTTATTTTTGATATCTGAGTTTTAAGAGAAATTTCTAGGAAAGTCTTATTTTTATTTCTCACATAACTTTATCTCTCAGAAACTTAACTTGGATTGATTCCCAAGTTTGACTAAAATCTCCAGTGCTGTGTATGTATTTCTTTTCTTGACTGCATCACTTGCCACAATCTATGTGTACAAAGAGCACCTTAAATGTATAGGTTAACTGTCTAAATGGATTTCCTTCTGCTTTATTGACTTTGATGTTAGGCCCAGAATTCTGAAATGTTAATGGTACTTAGAGCAGGCAGAGATGCAGAATTAATTTTCGTCATAGGTATCATGAGATATGATTGCTACAATTTAAGCTTGCTATACTCTCTTCTAGAAACTATGTATTACATACATAAAACAATCAACAAACCTGAACTTCCTACCTTACTGTGTTTATAGTACCATGTTAAACCTTATTTTCTGCTTCTCTTTTTACTGTTTTATTCCAGGAGATGGGAAGACTATCAGAGAAAAGTTATTCATTCAAGTCTTCCCTTTGCAATAATTATTTTGAATCATTAAATCATGACCCATACCTTTTGGGGATCCCAGATGGGCTAGGCTACCTGTCTGCATAATTGGGCTGCTCCTTTGGGTCCTGCTTTTTCTATCATAGCTTATGATATCTTTGTAAAAGTGAACAAACTTCATAGAGTGGAGGAAGGAAAGATGATTATTATGAACAGGAGCATGTTGGAACCTTGATTTTTTTCTGGTGTGTGTACATCACACTTCTCTGCCTAAGTTAATGAAGAGTGAAGAGTGAAGACTTGCTACTTATCATTTTAATACAGTTCTGAGTTTCCCAAGAGAGAATTTCTCCTTTGTCTCCAGGTGATTGGGATGTGTGTGTGTGTGTGTGTGTGTTACACTTAAGTTGTCCAAATGGTAAATAATGCCCTAGGTAAGGTTTAGGCAGTATATGTAAGAAATAGTAATATTGCATTGGGAAGTTTTCAGATAAAGTAGAATCCAATTTTGTTTTGGGAGGCAATGACGGATGTTAACCACTTTTTTTGCTGAAATTCTTTAAGGCATATCTTAATATTTTTAATGACCCTTATGTGATTTTTTAACACAAAATATATAATGATAGAGAGACATTCTATTATTAATAATATTTGAGGAAGCAATTTTTTTGTTTTATTTCCTTTTCCATTCAGTTGAAAGGAAGACAGGATGAAATGTGCATGATTGTAAGGCAAACTGAGTTCCGTAGGTTTTTCCTTTGTTACTCCGGTTCTGCAACTGAGAAAATGATTTCCTTGGTTTTCACACAGTGAAGTACTGCATGTTTCATTCAAAGCGTAATAATGGCAGCATACCCTCCATGTACTATGTCTAACCACCCACAAATAAACAGTGACTGAGATTAATGCACCTCCCATCTGTGCTTACTCACATGCACTTATGTGAGCATGAAGATTTAATTTTCCCTGTCTCATGAAGTAAACATTTCCTCCAATCTGGTGCATTTTTTGGGGGGGTCTCTCCTAAATCCTCTACTTCCTACATGGCTGTTGTGACACATTATTAGCTCTGTTAAATAACTTTGTGAACTACTGAAGAACAGTAGTTAGTAAATAGAATTAGCATGGGACTAAATTATAGTTTTACCCTTTATAAATACAGATGATTTGTTGCCTGTCAAAAAATAGTTATTGTGTACATTTCAGGTACACAATATGATGTTTTGGTATACATGTTAGTATGCCAGTAGTCAAACAAATTGACATAATCATCATTCTTCACAGCTACCATTCTTATGGTAAAAGAACTAAAAATCTACTCTCTCAACAAATTTTCAGTATGTAATACAATAGTATGAACTATAGTCACCATGCTGCAGACTGGATTTCTAGTTTTACCATTATAATTTGTATAATTATAATGCATAATTGTAAGTTTATATACTTGGACATATTTTTCCCATTTTCTCCCTTTTCTTGCCCCAGATAACCATTCTTTTCTCTTGTTTCTATGTGCTGAACTATATTTTTTGGTTCCATATATACATGAGATCCTCAAGTCTGTTTTTTTCCCCATATCTGGTTCATTTTAGTTAACATAATATCCTCTAATTTCATGCATGTTGTCACCAATGGCAGGGTCACAGCTTTGAAGGTTTATATTCTCTTGTATATGTGTTCTATTTGTTTCTAACTATTCATTTGTCTTTGGATACTTAAGTTGTTTCAATAGTTTGGTTATTATAAATACTGCAGCTATGAACACATGAAAACTCAGATATTGCTGCAAGGTGCTGATTTAAGATGGTGTACTGAATGTTTTTGTCTGTTTCAAATTTTTTAAAAATTGTTAGTTGCTTGAGAAATAGTACCCTACCTCTAACTGTGCCCTGAAGTATGTTAACGTCAGAGACGTTATAGTTATTTTGGAATCTTATATCATCACTAACTTTATCTTCAGATAGCTGGTGGTAAGATAAGTTGCTTTCTGAGTTTTACAATGATATAATAAATCGAGCAGGAGCCAAATTAATGTTTGCAGTCTCAACACTAAGGTGATCTCTAACACAGATTACTCCTCTGTGTGTAACATTTTGTCACATTCTCAGACATCACACAGAAAAAAGAGAAGAGATAGAGGGACCACATTTCAGGTCTCAGGTCTGAGAACTGATTTTCAAGTCCTGCGTTTTTTACTTACTCAAGGTATTTTTCCTTCTGCTATTCTTTTCTTTTTCATTCTATCGTCATGCTGACGAAAAGTCCTTGTTTCTTCTAAAGCAAACTATAGCAGCGCTTCTACCTCCCGATGTGGTCTTTCCCAGTTCAAGTCCATTCTGGGAAGTTGCAAGGTTGTAAAGATGTACTCAATCTCCAAATACCTGAAGGTACTCCTCACATTTCAGGTCCGTATAAACTTCCCTGGTGATATTCTCACAGTGAATTCCTTCCTGGTTTTCCTTGCTGACCCTCTAGCATATTCTCTGTAGTGACCTGACAGGCTACCCTAACCCAGTTCTTTCTCAATGTATCTTAATTTTTATTTTGACATTTATCTCGGTCATTCTTTTCACCAAAGTCCAGCTTCAGGACTAAACACAGGCTTCTACTTTTTGTTATGTGCCCTTTAAACCATCAGCCATGTGGGGGTAGCCTCTGTCCATGCACCAAATGCACTAAACCTTCTCTGCCATTTTTATTACTATACTTTCCTTGGCTGTGCATTATAACTTTAATTAAGGAAGCAGATACCTAGGCATTGAGTGTGTGTTATTGGGAGGTGGTCTAGAATGTGTATAATTATGATTTCTCATTCATTCCTCTGTCAGCTTTAGAAGGTAAGTACAAGTGTAGCTTAGGGACTATAGTTAACCCTCTGCTTCCAAGTAGCACAGATATAAACGACTCCTCTCATCAGGCAGATTTGATGTCCCATGAGGATAAAATTCTTTCAAGGGTATTTTCCATTTCAAGTGCCTTATATATATTTTATTCTTTCTGAAAATTATAAAGTGATATAAGTTTAATAAACAATAAATCTATCAGGATAGAAAACACCGGCCTCTCCATGTTCCCTATGGTCAGACCTAGATCCAACAACCCACATAGGTCATGTTTTTTTAATATTGTTCCTTCTCCACTTTGTGAGGCCATACGTATCTTGACCTAAGAATTTTATCTGGGACATGATCAGGAAAAAGTGCACTGTCAAAGCTTTTCCAGGTTCTTAGTGCTGTGGAGGATGTTGCCCTGTGGTATCTGGCTTGTTAGTTAAACATATTAATGATGCTCTTAGTTTAAAAATAAAAACCAGGTGTTGTCCAGTCAGGAGGAATTGAGACAGAAAGGAAGTAAGTTTTTCTCTATGAGAAAACACAGAAGAGCTTCTCGTTTCCTCCAATTTTTACCTGGCACCCTAAAAGTGCAAACGGATGACATCTGTCCTTATTGTAACATCATTTGAGGTTGGTATGCTGAAGTAGTGACATATTCGAATACAGGAAAATCACCGGTAAAAAAAAACAGAGAATTACACTAATGTTCAAACCCACATCTCTAAGGATCTTTCCTGAGAATGGAAAAGGCTGAAAGAAAAGATTTATCTTATTGTCTGAATCCCAAATTGTCATGTCCAGGGTTTTTTCAATCCCTTTTAGTTAATGGGCTTTAAGAGGCAGGAAGCATAGTTGTTTGTAAATCTTTCCTTATTTATTTGCATATATTCCATGGTAGGTTCTCTGTCAGTGTTTGTCAGATAATGACACATCTTGGGTCAGATATTGCAAAGTACGTTAGGTTAATCCAAAGTGTCTCAGTCTTTTCAGAGGGGACAGGAAGAGTGTCAAGTGCTGAAGCTCAAGTCTGACAGAAGAGCACTTCCTGTAGTACAGGGACAGGCCAGGTGGCCACCTGTATCTGTGTCATGAGATGAAATGTGGCCTGAGAGGTACTAGGGACACAGAAAAAGACTTAAATGACTTGTAATGTCATAAGGCCCCAAAAAGGAGTATGTCACTTATTAATTTTGCCTGAATAGCAAAATCAGGTGTATTTAATTTAATAAAGGTCTCAGTATTCTTGTTATAAAAGTAAAAGAGAAAAGAACTCCCGCAGCTCCATATTGTCCCTAACAAAAAGCACGGAAGCCTCGGTCCCTGGCCTGAAATGTCAGTCCCTCCCTATTAGCGTGGATGGTAATGGTGCAGTCATATCCTCAGAGCTTACAACATTTATAACCACAGAGTTGTAATTTTTACTCTTACAGCAACAAATGAGAAATTAAAAACATTTAATTTAGAGGGAAATTTAACATATTATTCCCTAAGTCCACTTGGCAAGTGAAGGAGGCAATTAATATAAGCTCATTACCTCGCAGCCATGCATCTCTGCAACCACAGTTGGCTTTTTAGAACTGGGAGTGATGAGACTGAAGAAACGCTGCATTACTAGACCCCTTATCAAAGGGCAACATCCCAGATGATGCATATACCTGTCTGAATGTCAACACTGGGCCACTGGAGGCCAGGCTGTTTATACGTTTGTCTTTCACATTGGAAATTCTGTCTTAAGACATTCAGATTGTCTCTGGCTTTGTTACAGCAGCTACTGAACAAGGTGAAAAAGGAATTTCTCCTGGTGGTCGGGGCTCATGGTCTGTAACTGTGTGCTAGTGCACTCTCCCAGTGGGTAAGGATGGAATGTTAGCCAGACAGCAGAGTTAAGCCGGAAAGTCCTGCAGAGATTCACCATCATAAAGGGTAATACTACTTTATCGATCCCTTCCACACTGTCTCCCACCGTTGTGTTAAGCCTGTGGCGAGTACAACCTTTACAAAACAAGATCTGGAGATATGACTTACTTTCTAACTTGAACATGAACTTAAAAAAAAATCATAAAAGTATGTTTTGTAGGAATGGCATGGTGTTGGCATTTTTTTGTCCACAGCCCAAATGATACAAATACAATCAAAGTCAAATATCTCCACAGAAGAAAAAAGTCACACTGAACCTTGAACATGCATATCAAATGTGGCCACATTCCTCCACTAAGCAGAAGTATCCTAATTTGACTGTGTTTTATTGAATGCTCCAAGGTTTTCTTGTTACCCTAAGAATCAAACAACGTTGTTAGCATATATTGTTAGAGGATAGATGCTGGTTTTTGTTCTAAGATTTTATGAACACAGAGCATTATTTATGTCAGTGAGGTTAGGGGAGATTCTATATATTTAAATGAAACCAAATTGCTTGATTTATCCAGAAATATGGACGATGTAATTTTTCAGAAATATTGATAACGTATTGATGATGTATAAGAAAATTGCATTTTCCTCCTAATAAGTCATTCCATTATCAAGGAGTTAAAGAATAAAAAATGCACTTGCTGAGCGCTGCATGGGAGCGTGTTTTTTAATTGGCACTGCCTTCGTCTTTCCAAGGATAATGGGAAAAAGCTTATACTTCACCGCTTGCGTGATTTTTGATTTTACCTTTGTTTGTTACAATGCAGAATTAAGTTGGGGGGGGGCATGGCCATCAGGCGCCTTTTAAAAAGGTTTTTCCTTTCATTGTATGTTCTAATGGGATGAGAACGAAGTAAAAGACAGATTTATTTTTATGTTTAATGAAGTCCAATAATGATTGCATTGTGGTTACTGCTTTGAGCATGACATTTTCAGTAAGTAATTTATCAGCTGCATTTTTTTTTAGAGAGGATTAACCGTGGCTATGGGATTTATATACTGTGGGCATTATTTTTCCTTTAGTAAATAAGGCTTATTGATGGCATAGGCTTCCTAACATCCCCTTGAGCCTCGAGATTTCTATTTACAACTTTTCAGTTTTAGTTCATTTCTTGCTGTGACTTTGTTAAGCTTATCTCTGTACCTGGTAAGGACTTAGGACCAAGTGAAAAAATTCAGGGTCTGGTAGAGTGACTGACCTGTACTGATGCATGCACCACTGTTCCTGTTGCAGCATGGAAACTTTTGAGTCTCAGGAAGCTCCTCAGCCAGAGCAAAACAAGAAGGCTGGCTCACCCTGAGGTTAAGGCTGAGTCTTACAACTGGAACAGCTTTGTCTGGAAAGTTCTAGAATAGTATAGACCAGGTCCGCACAGTGCCATACCCCTGGAATCCCAAAACTCTGGAAAGCTGAGGCAGGAGGATTGCAAATTCCAACTCAGTTTGAACAATGTAGTGACTTAGTGAGACTGTTTCAAAATAAAAATTAAAAAAAGAAGAAAGCCTTGATACATAGCTCAGTATCAAGGGTCAGGTTTCGATTCTCGGCATGGAAAAAAATTTTAAAAATACAGTAAACCAACTTTCTTCCCAGATGAAGGAACAAAGAGAAAAGAAGACACAGGCCAGATCCGAAAGATGTACACAGGTGGGTAGGGCCAAGGCAAGCTGGAAAAAGCTGACCCCAAAGACAAGCCAAGCGCTGTCTGCGGCCTGGCTCCCGGTACTGCCCCCTGCCGGCACTGCCCCCGGCACTGCTTGCGGTACTGCCTCACGGTACTGCCTCACGGTACTGCCTTCCGGCACTGCCTCCTGGCACTTTCCCTCTGCCTTTATTATTCTTTAGCTTCCCGGCTCTTTTCAGAGTAAGTATTTATTTACAAATCCTCCAGCTCCTTCCATTTCAGGCTTTTCTTCATCCTCTCTGGAGAAAATCATACCCCAGCCTGACCTGCCCAATTAGTTACCTGGAGGTAGCTTGGGCCACGCTGTCCAAAGCATTTCTAGGGCTTGGGTTTCTTTGTCCCTTGAAGAGAGTCTTCAAGCGAATCAGCCAGAAGTCACCATGGCCTATCCAGGAGCAGTGGTCTCCTAAATTATTGTGTAGAACTTTGGGGTACAACACCCAGGGTATTTTAGAACCTATAAAAGGAAAGTGTTTCCCTGTTTGTTCTCAATTGTCTGGAAATAAGATTGTTATACAAATTTAGCAACAATCCCTCTCTCCCCTCTTTGCTTTATTCACCTTTCTTCGTTTTTTGAACCTCGCTTCCTTTGTTTTTTCTCTTTACCTCCTTCATTTTTGGGGGTGTAAATCAATGCTTGTTTGAATTTTTTTTCTTTTTAAAAATTCTATTGACTTATACATGTGTTCATAATTATAGGATGCAGTGAAATGTTCCAGTGTATTTCTGGTCAAATAAGGGTTCCTAGCATCCCTGTCACTCTGAATATTCATCATATCTTTGTCATAAAATCACTGACAGGTCCTCTCTTTTATGCTTGCATATGCAAAACTCTCCTGTTTTCAGGGTTCTTGATTTTCTAACATCAGGAAGGTGTTACTATTATATCCTGCTATTAGGTCAGCATGGATGTAGGTGTTCCGCTGTGCACAGTACAAAGTATCTAAATATATTTTGTCTTGGTGTGAATAAAAGAAGCACTGTTGTATATAATGGAAAATCACTAAATGAATTCCTACTTGTAAATGTAGGAAAATGTAAATATAAATAGATTAATGGAAATATTAAAATTCCATCAATTATGTATGTAATAAAAATTGTTAGGTATGTGTGTGTTCCAGTGGTGTAATGAACAAATATGTTCAAGTAACTTTTTATTTTAAAATGGCACATGTAACAATGTACATCTCTCATTTTTGTTTTGTTAAAAAATTTAAGAAATCCACATGGTGGACTTTTCCTGGGTTTTGAGATTTTTTTTTTCAAAAAGATTTAGAATAAAACACTGATCTTTATCCTTTTTGATCAGTTACTAGGAATGATAGTCCTTGTTTATTAATACAAAAGAGGCGAGGTCATTTGCAAGTGGTAGATCTTATCTGAGTTTCACCCATAATGCAAGTTATGTTAAGGAAGATGTTGTAATTTCTAATAGCTGAAAATCCCTATCAAATTCACAGTCCAAGGATCATTTGTGTTCATCTTAAATTTTTTAAGAGAGTAGTAAAACATTTCAGATAAAACTGTTTTAGTATTCACAATTTGGATATTTTGAGGGAAAGCTGTATCATTAAAGATCCTTATTTCAACTAAGAAGTACTTGTGGGGGAAGTCCTGTTAATATCTATATTTTTTTTCTAAATTCAATTGATTCAATAGGAAATTATTATTCAGAAAATTGTTACAGCCACTTTGTGCATCTATTAAACATTACACAAATGTTTCTTATTGTTTGGAAAGACTTGTACCTTTTTTAAAGTATATTTTGATGCTTGTTGTGTTTTAGTTTAGGGCTTCCTTCAGATCTATTTTCTGTGTACTGTATTATTTTATGACTAACAGAGATTAACTTTATCCTGTGTGTGTGTAACTGAGGAGTGAACCCAGGAGTACTCTGCCACCAAGCTACAACCCCAGCCTTTTCTTATTTTTTCATTTGAACCAGGGTCATATTAAGTGGTCAGGCTGTCCTGGAACTTCTGATCCTCCTGCTTCCAACTCCTAATTAGCTGGGATTACAGTCATTCCCTAGTGTCCAGCTAAAATTTTCTAAATAACACCAGTAATTCTTCCAAAATATTTTCTATTTTTGTGTTTCTTATTGTCTTCACAGTTTTAAAAATATCTCTGGATTATCAGATTCCATGGCATAGTGGTTATCTCCTACAGTTCACACGCAAAAGCCCAGTATTTGAAACTAGGTGGAAACAAATCTTCCCCCAAAATAAAGAACCTTTCTAGAAAATTTCTGAATTAAAACAGCCTATAAAAAAAAATAAATAAAACAGCCTATGCCTCTTTGACTGTAACCTAAAATAAATTCTCAGAAAAATAACTTATTTTTGAGAAGAGGCAGGGAAATGAAAAGAATTTCCATGCCTGCTTATGAATTGCCTAGGTTTATTACATTTCAAATGTCTGCTAGTCCTTACTTCACTTCTCCCCTGTTACTTTTATGAAGAAATGCTTCCGAAGTTAAAAAAAAATGATAATAGCTTCATAACTCAAAATCATCATGAGGGGACTTTAAGAAATGTGTGCATTTCCTATTAATATGAACATACTTTTAAAATATTTACAAATCATTTTAAAATATTAATGTTGTACTCAAACTTGAGGAGCTGACAATAAAGTGTTCCTCTTGCTAAAAACAGCTTATTTCCCCTAGGTCTTCATTTTTGTCCTTCTGCCTCTTTCCCATGAATTCAAGCGCGGAAAACTAACATCATTTATACAATTTGGGCAAGGTTACATTTAAAGCCCCATTATGTTATTTCTTGCTGTAATTTTCTGTGAATCATCCCTCATTCTATGCCATGCATTCGCACACATTATTAGAAGTGCTGATATGGAAGGTCAAGCATGAAAATGATGCTGTTTTGGTGATGTATTCAACCTCATATAGCTGGTATTTATACTGGTCCTGATTTTACCCCTTACTCAGTACATAGATTTTAGAAAATCATTTCCCCTTACTTTCCTGTGTGCATGCAAATCTGATAGGCAAAGTACTTGTTAGTAAAACAGATGTTTACATCAAAGTTGCCCTCTTAGCAACATATTGTATTTACATAGTAAAGATCTAGTTCCACTTTGTTTAACACTTTCTGTGTCAACTCAGTGATACACTATTTTTCCTGTCTGTGGCCATAGTTTAATTCTGCATGTGCCTATGTACTCAAAATCAGGCCAGTGCTTTGTAAATATTTGTTTAATAAGCGCAGTATATTTCAATATCTTTATGAACACAACTGTCTATTTTTTTTCTTTTGTGGGCATTCTTGCTTGTTCTGAAAAATAAAGAATCAACACGATTATTTGAAAGACGTTTTAGCCAGCCCTTGGGCTCCCTGATTCAGTAACATATGTATGTTATATGTAAGTGGCTCCCATCCAAGTACGGTAAATTGCAAAATCAGCAACACAACCACCTGAACCATAAAGCAAAAATGGCCACTTCACTGAATTGTAAGACACATTTCAGATATGGATTTCAGAAATGGAAATGTACTAATATAATTAATTTACTACAACTAGTATAGTAAATTAATTGTCAAGTACACAGCTAGCTTTATACATTAGCAGTAATTTTCCAATTTTCTTCTTGACTTCGAAAAAGAATAATACTTTCTAACATTATTTCATAGAGAAGCACATATCCATTTGAAACTCTTATATTGAACAGAATAAGTTATTTTTAGTCCCATTTTAGCCACTCAACCTTTTTATACAAAACTCATTCAAAAGTATAGATTATTTCAAGATTTATACTAATGCTTGTTGTGGAAATGTAATTTTCAAAGTTATCCAAAAAATGAATTCCAAGCTTCAGCACATATTTTTTAATCAGAAAGCAAGAGGAGAGTATGCAATGAGGAGATAGTTTATATTGTTATAAGCCACAGGCAGTTTCTGTTCATCCTCTTCTACCCTTGTTACGGAAATGAAAGTATACATTTTTCCCTGTGGTTTAAGATCATTAAAAACAACAGTTCACATCTGCCTGTCTGTCTGTCTGTCTGGTTCTGGAGATTAAATGCTGGGTCTGTGCATTGAACTACATTCTGGCCCTTTTTATTTTTAATTGTGTGACTGGGTTTTACTATGTCACGAAATTAGACTATGTTCAAACTTGTGATCTTTCTGCCTCAGTCTCCAGAGTACAAGGGTTACAGGCATATCCCTCCACTCTCGGCTAATATTTAGCATTTGTATAGCTTTATATACATGATGTAGTGACAGTGGAAGTTATAGGTATATACAAACTTAGTGATAATAATAAGTTTTGTCTTTTTGATTGGGAGGGGGAAAGTGTCCATTTCTACTGCATTAGAACTCTGAAAGGACACCTTGGTCATTATGGTCAGTTTGCAGTGGTTAAAAGCAGTCTGTGTTGCCACAAGTCTGTATACATTTTACTGACTTTTCTTTGACATATCCTACCTCTGCATGCTAGCAGAGCATTCTTCAAGTGACCTATCCCAGAAAGTCAGTGCTTTTCTCCTTAGGTCTTCATTCTGTCTGAAATCTCTAATGTAATTTTAGCCTACTTTATAGTCTTCTATTTTATAGTGCATCCACTGGTGAATTTTGCCAAAATCTTGACACAGAAGATGCTGTGGGTTGTGAAAGAGTAGAATGTATGGCTTGGAGTCCAATCCTAGAATTTTACTCTCATCTTACTAGATAATATATAGCAGAAGGCTCCTAATCTTTCCCAGCCTTGCTTTTCATAACAATTTTATGGGACTAATGACCTAATAAAAGATCAAATAATCTTGTATCTATAAAAAGATTTATACTATAAAAGTTTAGCATACATGTAATGTGGTAAAAAAATTAAACACATTCTTACATGTACACCTATAGAAATAAGCCAAATACATGTGTAACCACATGGATGCATTTTATTCTGGTAAATAAGAATGATCATTTTTCTCTAAAACAATATTTAACAATAATAAAAAGTAATAGAGCTCATATTTTCTTTCACTCCAGTGGATTTTCTCCTTCTTACCCCTTCACTCAAATAGACTACAGTGGCGATCATTTGTTTACATAATTTGTAAAATGCAGTGTATCACTGATATAGTCATCGGTAGTATAAGATGGCTATCTTCAAGGTTTCAGACGCTTTGCCAAGTTTCTTGATATATGTACTGTAACTGTCTTTACACTTTAGCTCTCTATAGCATTCAGAACACACCTTCTGCTGATATGTCATTAAGTTAATGCAGGAGCAAGCAAAGGGAGTCAAGACCCTTCTGAGTTTGTATCCAAACTGAATATTATCAGAATTATGCACCCTATGTAAAAATAATAACTGACCTTGATATAGTACCTACCGGTTTGAAGATCTCTTTACATACTTTAACACATTTAATTTTCCCAAACTGGCTGTAAGCTATGTACACATTTTATAAAGAAGCAAATGAAGCTTTTTTATTAAATACTGCTGGCCCTAGTGCCCATAGTAGACTCACTTCCTGTCGCATCTCATGCCATAGGGTTTATCCCTGCTGACAGCTGATACATTCACATATAAGAATCATACACAAAAATTATCTTTGCAGTTTCCGTATTCTGCAAGCAAATTGAGTAGGGTAGTGTATTTTCCCTTCTCTACTTCCCTTTCCCACTTTAGGGTGGTTAATTAGTTCGTGTGGGCTAAGGTGTAGCCAAATAGCTGTATAGTATTATTTCTGGTTGTATTTGTGAGGGTATTTCAGAAAAAGCCAGAGTAAAGAAAATCCACCCTCCCAATGTGGTAGCTAGTTGTCACCCAGGATGTTCAGGGCTAGAATGGAACAGGAGGGTAGAATCAGGGTGAAGGTTGAGGCTGACCTTTTGGCCTCAGGTTTTCATCTTTTCCTGCAGTGAGACATCAGAGCTTCTTCAGCACTGTGCATAGAGCTTTTACATCTCTAGACTGAGAGTCATACCAGCAACTTCCTTCTCATCGCCACCTAATGCTTATGTCTCTGTATTTGGACTGCCTTACACTGAATTTGAACACCAGCTCTCCTGAGTGTCTAGGGTACAGCCAGCAGCCAGTGTGCTCCCTTAATCATGCGAACCAAATGTCATAGAAAAACTGTCTCTTATCCTCATCTATATGTCTGGCTATCTGTATATCCTAATAGTCCTGTTTTTCTAGAGAACTTTACTGCGGTTTTTTCCACGTGAAATGATTGGAGCTTTGGAGACGAAGGGGTACTAATGAGGCTTCCTATTTTAGTTCACTATAATCCATTTAGCCCAGCACTATTATTCTGTATGTTGAAGCTGTAAAATTATTTGATTTAGCGATTTTAATGTGTTGGTCTGACACTATAAGTGACCAACATGAATTATCTAGCAATCTCAGTGGTTCTTGTTCTTCAGAAAAATACCTGAAATAATAATATGTGCATCTTTATACAAGTATAAGTACTTGTATTTTTCTAAAGCAAGAATTTTGTACTCACAATATTCTCGAAAGTATCTATGACCATGGGGGTCACTGTCTTAGACTACAAAGTATTCCATGAAATTTTTATCTGTTTTCTTGTATAAACCATGATGTAGAACCATACAAAGGCCCTGGGTAAACTAGAATATCATTCCATCTCTGGAAGATCATTTACTGACTACAGTGTCTTAGAAAACTGACATGTTTTTAGATTAACCATGAACCTCCACTCTCCTTTCATGGCCCTCAGTAACCTTCAGCATGTCTTTGAGGGGGCAGGAGACAAAGCTTCTCTCACTGCAGATGTAAGGGTTTTGTTATCCTAACACCTATGTTCTCCCTGAAGCTTTGTACACACAAAACTGCCGCCCACTGTTCCCACTGAGACCACACCGCCTCCTCTGAATATCTGCAGGTCCCTTTGGTGGTGGCAGGGGGAACTTTTCAGCAGAACATTGATGATGTCTGGCCTTTTTCTACTTTATGGTTTAGGCGATTTATAATTTGGGGTAAGGAGATAAAACATTGAACAGAGTAAAATTCCACAAATGGCCCAGAGTGTGGCTTTTATGATTACAGGTTCAATCAAGCCTTTTAAAGATTTACTTTTTTTAACCCCTGAATTTCACTTTGAAAGTCTATTTGAAGAGGAATCTCTACCTGCTTCAACAAATGCTCACTAAAATATCTCCACCAAGAAAGAAAACAAAACAAAGAGAATATTAGCCATGAAGTCCTATAGATGAACTGCCTGGTATGCAATGCATTGGGGACAGGTATTTCTGACCTTTGAAACTTGGGCTTACATTGGAGTTTGGGGTAAAAATGTGATGAGGGGGGAAGGAAATAATATCCTGTGTAGCACAGATGAAGCCATGCCTGCCCTTTTGTCTCCCTTCTCCCCTTGAGTGAGGCTCATGAGGCACACAAAGAGGCAGGTGTAAGAACAGATGAAGCTGTGAAAATGGGTCGGTATTAAAGCATGCCTAGAGGAGTTTAGCAAGTTTCCCTTTGGGAGCCCAAATTTGGAAACAGCCCTTGGGACAATATGTAGTTGGCTTCTCTGTCAGTCACTGCAGAAAGCATGGATGTTCATAGGCTGATGAGGCAAATGTGGGGCACAGCGATGCGTCCTGTGTGGGGAAATAATTGGAATGAAAAAAGGAACATGAAATCCAAATTGATAATTCAAACCCTTGCTAGTGACTGAGTTATAGCATTAAACAGATTGCGACTAGAAAGTCCAGTTTGGGGAACAGAAATTGCAGTTGTTAAATGGAAGTCACAAAGACAGGCCAACCTACGTGACAAAGGCATCATTGCCATGAAAGGTGGAGTGGCAGGAACCTTCTGGTGCATCACATTAAGACTGCACAATTCCAGGGAAATTTGGCTTGTGTCTGCTGCCAAGCAAGTCCTTTCTTGTTGCTGTTCACTGCGATGTGAATAACCAGTGCTCCCATCAGCCATCTCTTCACAAGTTCAGTTGTCATTAGAAGGAGATTTCTCATGGCACAGAGACACTGCCACACCTTTCCATTGTAGCTTTACAGCACTCCTAGGAGAATCTTCCTCATGCTTTGATACCTCAGTTCCGGTACGTGGCAATCTGCTATCCCAGCATGCAACCCAGATGATGTGGGAGAATCAGCTGTTTGGAGGAAATAAAACTTGCTGATTTAACAAAGCTGGTCCTACTAAGTGTGTGTTTGAAGACGTGACAGCCTCAGGGAAGATGGCAGTGAACGGCGTGGGTCCCCAGGGGGCCACTCCTCTACTCTGAAGAGCACCATCCATGATGACACGCCTTTGTGACTCTGGTTAGGGGCAGCAGTGCCAGGTGTAACATAAGACTTTTGCTCTATTTTTATGAGACATTTGCCGGTCTTGCATCTTGGCTTCCTGTGTCAAGATGTTCGAGCTCCAAGAATTTCTCTGCATTAACCAAAATAATGAGACTTGGGGTCTGAGCGACATTTGCTTTTTTTACTGTGAGCCTAAAGATAAGAGGCCAAAGCTGATCGTTACTGGGGTCATTTCCCACCATATTATAGAGACACAAAGGTCCGATCTGCATTAGCCGCCCTGGCTTCCTCCTTTCCTTCTCCTTCTCCTCCTCCCCTGAGTTCCCACCTCCTCCTATTTTCCACTGAAGCTGAATTGTAAAGTTAGCAACAGCGGATTTCTCATTGAATGTGCTCTCCTGGGAAGCTGGTTGTTTAGAATTTGCCCCTGTCTCCCGTCCTCCATTCCACTAGCAAGTGGGGGTGGGGGTTGCCACTGCTCTAATTCTCTACGAGCAGGTGAAATACATCCCGTCGTGAAGAAAACACCCTGAGCCATTCTTGGGAGGCTGTTGCACATTTCTCCCCCAGCAGAGGCTGTTGGGTTTTGTTACCGCAGTGTGAGGAGTTGTTATTAGAGTGTTATGGAAACCAGGTGTTAGAGCTGATTAGCCACTAATCTTCCATCTCTGGGAGATTGGCTCCAACCCTTCCTTCATCAAAATCATTCTGTTGCGTTAATTTATTCATCCCAGCTCTAAGAACCTTGTCAAATCTACATGGTGGTCTCTGCTGGGTCCCTAATGCACGATAGCCCGGATCACAAACCTGCTCTATGACACATAATTCAGGATAATTGGCAGTCAGTGCTCCAGCAGCCCTGCAATTCAGTGGATGTGGAGACCGAAATCGCCTCTCACCTATTAGAAGGTGGCCTTGCTAGGCTGGTTGAGGTCTTCAGCAAGGCTGCCGTGTGAGAGGGCTGCATGCTTTTCCCAGCTTCCCGTGGCTTGTGATTGACGAACAGCACTTCTTTTTTCCTCAATATTTTACTTCTTAAAATGCAAAATGAGCCACTTAACTTTATATTTCCTTTTTTAGACTCTATCTCAAGTCTTCATTAGTAAATCTTAATGACTGCTAAAATTATAGGAAACCCTTCACTTTGTATAAAAGAGAAAGAGACCATTTATTTTGCTGCTTTGTGCTGCTTTTTGCAAACAGCTCACTTTTGACAACGAACTGTTTACAATGGCACAAAGGAAAGAGTTTGATGAGGTTTTTAATTTTTGACAAGCAATGTGACCAGTTCTGTGTGTCTTGAAACAATTGTTTCTGATGAAAATAATTCCGCACAGCCACAAGGCATCATAGGTGGTACCAAAATTTGAATTTACACTCTAGATGGTGTTTCTTATGTATGTTTGTTGTTTCAAATTGTGGAAATCATATATGATTAGAAATTGGGAAGGTACAGTCATAGGGATAAATAACATCCAGGATGTCTGACTGTGCAGGGAGAAATTATTTGACGCATTTCTTCCCAGCCTTGAGCACATCTTGTACAATTCTGGGATACATTTTCAGAGAATGCATTAATTGTGCATGACCAGAATGTCCACAATATTTTGGTTCTGCTGAGATTTACTTATTTTCTGTCTAAGTTAAGTGATTTTTATTTAGCTTGGGCTGGTCCTTACATCTGCAGAGATTCACACTTGTAAAAAGTTTGTTTGAATCATTGTCTCCTGTCCCAGGAAACACAAAATAACAGGTGATAATATAGTTTGGGGTAGAAATGACAATACCATCAGCCTAAAAAGTAAATATGCAAACTGATGGTTTGGGCCAAGAATCTACTTTATAAAACGCTGTATCTGTGGCTATAATACCTGTGAGTCTAGTCTCCCAAATGCAATTAGGGAAGTAGTTTATTATTTTAACATTAATAGCAATTTTAAAAATTTAATGTTACAGCTTGCATGCTACCACATTATGACACCTTACTATTATGAATGCTTATGTATTATTACATCATATGAAAATGCTAAGGTTTTAATAACCAGTCCTCTGTGTAGAAGCATACATAATTTTTTGAGTATTAAAAATAATTCCATCCTAAAACTTCAGTGTATTACGAATATAATACCCAGCACCCACAGTATGAAAGAGGGAACATTTAATTTGGCTTATCATTTCAGAGACTTCAATTCAGGGTTGACCTGTTCTAAGGCAGGAACTTCATAGGGTAAGAGCAAACTGGAACAAAGATGCTTATTTTGCAGAGTTCAGAAGGGACAGCAGGAAGCAGCTCTGGAGAGAAGGCCAGGGGCCAGACAGTGTCCAGGTCACACCTTCCTGCCTTACCTGGACACACCCAGAAATGTGCCTTATTATTTTCCTGGGTGGCTCCTAAGCCAATCAAGTTGATAATTGAGTTTAAGCATCAATCGTGGCATATCATTTTCTTTTAAATCTACAGGTTATTAGATTATCACAAATTTTTTGAGCTAAAATTTGATGTATAATTTTCTGGGTAAAAACTAAATTATAAAACTATTTGAAGTGATCTCAAAAAACATCTAAGTAGCACACTTAACTCAAGTTCTATCCAGAGTCTTCGAAGCAGGCTGGCTCTGAATTCTTTATGTTTGCATAACGGCCTGCCTTTGGGTTATTTTTATTGGGCTAATTGAATATTTCTGATAAACAGTTGTGTCCCATTTCCTACAGTTTGGATGTTATCACCTTGGAAAATTACTTCGAATCTCACCAACCCTCATTGGACAACACCATAAGAGGGAGGTAATGATCATAATGGTTCCTCCAATATAAGGAAAAAATCCATAATTAGGATTTTTAAGATATGGCATGGTGATACCACAAATGGGAAAATACTTTTCAGAACAGCCCCAGGGTTGCACAGAAAACATACTTTCTCCTAGGGCTAAATTTTTCTCTGGCTCTCTTCAAAACCCCTCAATCCTGCTGCTTGTGGCTCATTGCATAAGGGTGATTGCAGAAGTACAGCAATAGAGAAATGAGATTGATGGGAGGGAAATGCTAGAGTTCTTGATGTTTAGAGCTATGAAAACCTTTTCTAAGTCTTTTTAAAGCTGGGATCGTATCTTACATGATGCTAATGGTGGTTTATAAGCCAGGTGCTCAACAGAATCTCTGACAATTCAGTCTAGTAATTTTTCTTTTCTCTTTATTACTTTACCTCAGCTTGTAAGGGCTAATGTATCAAGCAAAGAAAGAACCAGGGAACTATAAAAGCATACATAGGTCAAAGTCTAGAAATATTGGTGAGATACACTCCCTTTCTCTTTTCCATGCTTCTTAAAAAATCTCTCAACAGCAACCATTGAGTGTCATTTCTCTAACTCATGCCAACCTGGGCACATTTGTTGTTTGAGTATTGCTAATTGAGGAAGTGAGCAATTCCACTTCCTTTTCATTATTACTATAAGCATTAATACTTTTCATAAACTTACCACTAGTGAAATATGTTACCATGTTTTTGAAACTTGTGCTTGTTTAACCATTTGCTATGAGTTGGTAAATATTTTCCCCATTAATTTTTCTTTTTGTTTGTTTCAAACATATTAGTATAGAAGTGCTGGGAATACTGGTTTATGTTTTGGAGAAAAAATATGCAATTGTCAGGAGAAGATTTTTAGGGAAGCTTAAAGAGTAATGACAAAAATTTTATAGCTATAATATCTTGGAACAATCAATTGCAATTCTGATTTTCAATTAAAATTTATTTTCTAAATCTGAAGAGAAAGAATCTGATAGGTTAGTATTATTTGCAACAATCTTCCATAAATGTGTATGTTGTGTGTGTATATATATATATATATATATAATTCACAAGCAGCATACAAGTAGCGCTAATGTATTATTCTGTGAATGGGACTGATTGTGTGGTTAATTAAAACTCTGATAATTCCCAGAATATTTTTTTTAGTATCCCATTTCTTTCATGTACATGATCATCACTGTATTTCTATATTTACCTAAAATATGCAAATTTTTATATAGCCATCAAGATTTCCACAGCCTTTTATACATGTCCTATATACTTCTCTCCCTTTAACTTCTAATGAGCATCAGTACATTTATTTCATTTTCATCTTATATTGTAAGAAAAAAGCAGTTATGTTAGAAACAGGATGAATGGTTATTTGCTGTTGGGAAAGGGATTATACTTAAGGTGTATACAGGGTGCATCAAGGAGGCAAAGAACAAGACAGGTCATCTCTTTATTTCAAGGACTTTAAAATGTGCTTTCTGTGGGATCAGATAAGCAATTTGATTAGATGAGCTTATAAAATATTGAAGAATTAGGTGGTACCCGAAACTAGTGAAAAATTCTCTTACCTCTTGCTCAGGGAGTGCTGACCCTTCCCCATAGAAGCAGCATGGTACTGTAGCAAGGACAGGGAAGGTGATACTGCCCCCATGCTGACGTGTCTCCAGATACATCACGAAGTTTCCTACATGGCTTCTGTGTAATAAAAGGAGTAATTTTATTCTGAAGGAAATTTCTTTGGAAATCCTCAGTGATAACATTTGATAATAATATTTCTACAACTATCATGTAGGACAACCCAGGGTCAAATCAAGCTGGCTTTCACTGCATGGAGTTTTCCCTTTTGTCTAACTCAGGCAGCACCTAGACACTCATGATGGCTCTTCTGCTGAGTCTGGATTAGAGCACCAAAGAGTGTTCAACTCAATAAGTTCTGACCCTACTACCACTGGTCTGGGGTTGGAGCATGTTTTTTTTTTTTTTTTTTTTTTTTTTACTCTAGCTGTGAATAAAGTAAGATCTAGACAGGATAAGGCAATTCCCCAAATGCTCACAGTCTACCAGACACACACCAAGGAAAAGAAACCAATTATTCAGATGGCCCATGTTGTACATATGTATTCCTAACAGCCAAATGCCTGAAAGGACTTAGCTCTTTCTTCATATCATTGAAATAGGACAGTGAAGATGGAACCCAAATCCCTTCTGTTGCTTTTGACTCTGCCAGCTGTGTCTTGGAAATCTCTAACCTGTGGTTGTGATGTAATGGAGAATGATTTCTGACTTTTGGGGTTATACAATATAGGAACTTATTCATGAGGGTGAAAGTACATGATATTCTTTGTACCTGTCTGACATTGTGGGAAGTTAAGGAAAAAATATAATAGGGCATAAATGCTGTATCTGCCATAGATGTGAGTAGGGAGGCAGTAAGGAAATGTTATGGCACACAAGGGGTCTGTTTACCCTTCTGGGAAAGAGTTTGAGAACAGTACTTGAAAATACATGCACTGCTATCACAGCATAGAAACACAGAGTGAACACTTTGCCCTCTGAAGAGAAAATCCTGCTTATGGGAAGCAACAGGAGTCGGGAAGAGGGTATATTAGAAACATCTAATATATCTTGTTCACAAAAAGTGTCTTTTTAGTGTCAGTTCGTATTTCTTTTAAATCCATTAAAACTTACACATTGCAGCTGTAGACAGGAAAGACAGACATCATTATACACATTTGTTCTTGACACCTCGGGGTGCATTTTCACCATTGTGCTCCTGGGAAATCACTGTAGGTGTGCAATCCCTGTGACTGTTAAATTGAAGTGTGAATCTGATTCCCTAAGTACACCGGGGAACTTAGGAAGAGGGTATCTTTGTTTTCTTAAGCATTTCAGCTCACTTAAGTGGGGCCTCTGAATTTTTTCATTTGTACACAGCCTGGGGAATCTCATGACCACAGAATTTATGTCAGAGGAAAGTGGGAGTATTCTTCCCAACATGCAGGAATGGCTTCTCTATTTTCACATTCCCATCCCTCAGACCAAAAGCTGTCTAGCTCTCAATGGCATAGGCTTACATTGAAGTTCCTACTCTCTCTTAAGCCCATTACTGTTTCCACTTGAGACAACACAGAACATGAGTTTTATAAGAATAATTTTGGATCATGTAGTCAGCTGAGACAGTGGTGACAATGGACATGGTGGCAACAGTGACAACTGCCATCGACTGAGCGCTTACTGTGTTCAAAGTCCTCTTCAAGAAGCTTCACAGATAATGAGTTTATTTAAAGTTTATGTGACAGACAGTGTGCACTGCTTTACAGTCTCCAGTCTTTGTCCAGTAATCACTACTTTCATTATTTTGGATGAGGAAACCGAGGGTCTCCAGTATGAAATGTTTTGCCTACCATAAGCCCATCAGACTGCAAGCTCATGTCTTTTGCATGACATCTCTACTGAAGACTACATCCCATTGAAGGACACCTCACAACTTTTATGGCAAATGGCAAGGCTGCACCACAGGTTACCCTCACTAGTAATGAGGTCACCTGAGCCTTCACCATTTGCCACCCGAGTCTAGAATCATAGGAAAAGCCACTTCTCTAGTGATGTCACAAACTATCATGTACCAGCGATGCATTAGAAAACATCTCACTCACTCATGCACAGCCATTCAGCCTATCATAAATAATGGAAGATGACATATGAAACAAAACGCCTTCTCTTTTTCCCGAGTCTGAATTCTCTCTAGTTCTAACATGACCCACTTTAGGCAAGATTTCCACTAATGAACACATAAGCTAGTTTCTGATTCCTGAATGTGCATTAAAGCTCATCTAATGCAAAATTAACCTATCTTTATTACTGGAACTGTAGACTATTAAGGTAGCATGCCGAGTTACAGAATTATACATTGGGAAGAGATTTCCATGTGAGGCACATGTGATTTTATGAAAACTGCTCCCCTTCTTCCAAAATTAGGTTTTGAGTCAGGGACTAACAAAGGTGGGAAGGAACAGGACGTTGGGACAGGGTACAGTTCTTGAAGGTCACACACTCTAACTTTTGGTCCTTGTACAAACTCAATTTAGCAAGGATCATTATCCCTAGGAGTTAGTGACATTTGCAACATAAGATGTAAAAATAGTAAGTGCTCCATAAATGTTAGCTGGGATAAGCACTGTCTTTGCCATTTCTCATTAATCTTCCCCAAACTCCTAAGAGAAGGATGCTATTACCATCCGCATCTTAAGGATGGGCCCAGTGAGCTCAATCCTTTGATCCCAAATTATGCGCCTGTTTACTAGCAAAGCAAGGAGTGAGGTCACTCCTATTCTGTATGCCTATCTCTTATTTCCTAAAGAGGCTGCCTGGTGTGGCGAGCTTAGTCCTTTTGAGTTTGTGATCTACCCCTGCTAATCTATGTCCTTATAAAAACAGGATAAGCGTCAAGAGCAGCTAATGGGGGTGAGTGGAGGATGGCAGTAGAAAATTTTAGTAGGGAAAAAGTCCCCCCACCACAAAAGCACCCTGCGATCTCACTTTCCAGGCTTGATTGATTAGCCATGTCCTTATGCTAACGCTTGCATTTTAAGGGGGGATTTTCGTGTCTTATCGGGGGGTAGTGACATATTAAGCCATTATCAGCCATTAATAGTTTAAATTAATGTGTTCAATTAGTGCTCAGTCACCTACAAGAGACCTGAGGGAGCTGGTTTTGTAGACAGACAAGGGGATGCTTTTACTGAGAACATACTATGAGTCAGGTGTAAGGGCAGATCAGCAAGTACCACGGTTTTTTTCAGGTCAGATTTCTTTGGCTATGTGAGGAGTAGGGTTTGCACAAAAACTGGTGAGTATGTAGTATGAAGGCAGCTGTGGACAATGTGTAAATGAATAACATGGTACAAAAACAGCTTAGTGATGTAATCGGAGCACAGGTCTGTTTTTGATAAAGGACACCTCCTATGTTAATATTATTATTTTATGGATGAATGGGCAATTTAGTACTAAACAGTAAGATTTTCTAAGAAAACAAAGTCCTTTAAATTGAATAAGTTTAACTTCATAAAGAACATTTTCTATTTATTTTAGTTATTCATTGATGTATCAGCACACCTATATTGGGATATAAAAAACTTTATCATTTGAAAAGTTTGATTTCAAATATGTTTGAGGTGTATTCAAATAAAATAAAGTAGTATAATAAACCCTTATATAATATCAGCCAAATTCAATACTTACTGACTTGCTACCATATCCTCTATGCCTTTACTCACTCCCTATAGCTTATTCCCCATTACTGGTTCCCAAATTCTAATGTAGAATTTATATACACATCAGTGCTTGAATCCCAACTGTAAAGCTTTGACTAATGTGTGTGTGTGTGTGTGTGTGTGTGTGTGTGTGTGTGTGTGTGTATGTAATTCAATAGACTTGTATGTATATAATGTGTCTTGCCACATAAATCATGAGGGGATTGGTTCTAAGATCCTGAATGCTGAGACCAGTAATGAATCCAACAAGATCCTAACCTAGACTAACTGAGAAATGGGACAGTTGTTTTTCTGTAGTGTCCTACTAGAGATAGACTTCATGAGGACCATTTTCACTGGAGATATTCATAAGAGCCCAAGTATGTAAACTTAGATTAAGAAACTTGACAGAGACAATCACTAAATGGCCAGACCAATGCTGTAATTCACATCTGTCTCATTTCAAAGCATGTGCTCCTTTCCCAGCAGGGGCTTGGTAGATATCACAGGTGTATCCTCCTGGGTTTCCAATGCTTGTAGGCCAGGTGCAGGAATTCAGCTAATCTGTGTCACTTGTTCCTGGAACAGATCCTACCTGGTAGTGCTTCTTCATTCAACATTTGTTAAAAGAATGTAGGTCTTTCTTGGAGGATACAGAAATTGGATTATAAAGGCCTGGGGAATTCTTCATACTTTTGTTAAGAGCTAATGGAACTTAGCTATCGATTATTTGTGAGAAAATTTGCACATACCCTGCAGCCCAGCCAGAAGAGATCATCAGATCATGGGTCACATTCTGTTCTGGGTCTTCTCTGGAACCTAGTTCAGTACTATGTATGATGTGGGATAAATATTTTGCTATCTAAGCACAAACCAAGCAGCCTCAACTCCATCATCTGGACAGCTTTAGAACAACGACTTCAGTTAGGGTGTGTTCTTGGTCTCTGTATATGTTCTCTGTTGTAAAAGGTGCTTTTGTGAACCAGTCATTTCTTCTGGGAGGATAAAGTACACACATACAGTGTCCATCCACCTATCTATCAGAGGGACAGAAGCAGAAAAGTAGGAGGGGAAAAGTAAAGAATAGGGAAGACAGACATTAACAATAGCCTGAGAATTCACTTACATGTGCAAGAATATTCCCAGATATTTGAAACTATGAAGATCAGAGACCACACCTCAGCTGCACAGGAACAGAGCAGGTCATGTTGTCAGCTGATGGGAGCCAAGTGAGAAATTAAGAAACAGTAAAGTATGCACATTCTCCAAAGGGGACGGTTGCTCTTCAGTTCCCAGCCATTGCGTGCAGTTGTGGAGGTGCAATTCATCCAATTTTTAAATCCAAAACTGTAAGGGAAATCTCTTACTTCTGAAACTAATTTACATTTTCAAAAAAAAGCATCAAGTTGTAAAATTCATAAATTCGGCATTATTCTGCACCAAGAAATCACCTTGGAAGGAGAGTTAACGCTGGAGCAGCCAGTTTCTGTCGTAGGTGGGACCCTTTCTCTGTTTCCACCTTTAGGAAAGAAGCGGACTGAGGCTGACATGGACGCACAAAGTGAAGATTTGGCCAAGTCACAACTAGAACCTGACTTTCTTATTTCCTTTGAAAACTTTCAGTCATAAATACCAAGTTCTTGGTAACCAAAGTGCTCTTCATGTGTGCAGGGAACAGATCTAAAACCTGCTATTCAGTCTCTCATTTTACAAAAATTACCATCTTCCAAATTTCGAATAGGTGGGGATGGGACGCAGCTCTCTGTCCTGTCCCAGCTGTGCCATTGATCATCTGTCATGAGTCTCGTAGCACACACAGTTGAATTGCTTTTCCCTGAGGGAAGCGATGCCTCCAGGTGTGCTAATAATAAAATTAATAGCTTAGAGAAACTGCTTGCAACAGCAACAGCAGCAGGAGAAAAGGAGGATCGATTTCAGTGTTTAACTGTCCTAATTCCATCGTGTATACCCCACCTCAGCCCCTGGTGAGCTGTGCTCCGTCTCACGGTTAATCAATAGATGCCTGATTTAAAACAAAGAACCTGCTTCAAGATTAGAAGTCTTTGTGAATAAAAAGGTGTATAGTAAAACTGTCAAAACCCTTCAATTCTCGTCTTAACACTGAAAGTTGGAGAGCAGGCACGAGGTGATATGAAAGAAAAAAATCATGTGCATGGTGTCCCCTTTTGCCTATAAATAAAAGAGAAAAACCATCCTAGCTCTGCTACTGTGGATGTCATCATATAAATAAGAATTTATTGAGTTGCTCTGTGTTTAAAGGACTGTGAACATAAGATGTGTGAATACTTTCAGTGACACAGAGAGTCATATGTTTCTTCTGTAATCGGCCTGATATCTCATGGTTCAATTTATACCATCTTGTGGCTGGCATTCTCGTCTTCTCTATGGAAGCAAAGGTCAAACCCACCATCAACAGCTTGGTGGCTACTCTTATTCTTGTGGTCCCCTAAGTTTCCCGATACTGTCACAGCTTTTTCCTTCCATAGTTCTCAGTCTCTTCTCGTTCACCAAATCTGTTCTCCATCTGCTTGATTCTTTCTTACATTTTTAAGAATGCAATTGCCCTGAAGACTGACCTTCTCTGTGAAATGTTTCTCTGCTTTTGCTATTATTTCTACTGCTGTGTCTGAATTTTCTGAGCAGTGTCATTTCCTTTATTACCATGTTCTCCCTTTATAGACATAAGCTTTATTAGGTAACACCTGAATCACAGCATAAGAGAACCAGGCCCAAGATACCATAAGATGGAAGAGAGACAGGTCTGGGATTATACAGAGTGCAGTATATTGGGGATCTATTCACAGAAGGATGATTCACTGTGTCAGCAAGACCAAATGGGTCCCTGAATTTGAGTAAGTATATATATCTCAAGCTACTATCAAAGGGTCAGGTACATTCCTGGTTGTAAACATCCAGACCACACTAATGGCTTTGGCTATGTATGGTTTGCCAGGATACTGTTATGGCTTGTATCTGGATGTTCCCAGTGCCTCATGCACTTATAGTAGGGCTTCTTGGTGGTGGCTGGATCTAGGGTATGTGAATATAGAATCAGGGTGTGTGATTATTGGGTTAGTCCACTGATTAGTTAGCACTGTTCTGGGTGTAGGTAATGGGAAGCCCCACTCTGGGCCCTGGTAACACCAACCAATAGGCAGGAGGGAATATAAAGGAAAAGGTGGAAGGCATGTGGGCTGCTTCTTTCTGCCTGCCCTGCCATGGGATGTTTCTCCTCTGGGATGCGATCTCTGTCATGTCACTCTGCACTGAGCCAGCTGACTATGAACTGGCAGCTGTACAAATTATAAGCTAAAGTAAAACTTTCCTCTCTTAACTTTGGGTGTCATGTACTTTTGTATCAGGAATGAGAAAGTCACTAAGAAGATACTATGCAGAAAAGAATCTAGGATTCTTTGGGGGCAGTTATGAGGGTTATAACCTAAAGCGGTGGCTGTTACGGGCAGGCTAAATCCATACAACCTCACTGTGTGGGGGTCGAGGCCATAAGAAAATCCTTGCTTCCTTTTAATCTATTTCTAACAAACAATCTAAGTCATTAAGTCATAAGTTGAGCTTGCAGGAAGAAGAGGCTACAGTAGTTTTTTTTCATTTAGTGTTATAAAAGCTGATGAAATGCTTTTTGTGTGTTTGTTTATTCTTAGGTAGCCCTAGAAACAACCCATCTCTACTTTGTCCGCAATGCATAATATGTGCTTGTATTAATTTTGCTCCAATCCTGAGCAGGAAGAAGGTATACACTATAGCCTGGTAGGGGCACTGCTTTGTAAGGCTGGTTCACATCGAGTTCCATTTTCCTCACTAGCTTCCATCTCAGATGATGATGAGCCAACTGAAGACAAAGGTTGAATCTTTTCATTAACTCAAAGAGAGGACAGCGGAAATGCCCTTCTTTTTGTTGTATTTTTTGTATGAATTCTGCAAAGGCAAAGCATTTAATTTGAAACTGAACCTGGAATTAAATGTGGTTGGTTTTTGTCTTTCATATTTATTTTTTACAGTGATGGTAGGAGTCTAGTCCCAGTGAGAATCTTTTCAACTCATTTTTCCAGCATGTGAGACCATTTCTTATTAGTGCAGTCAGAGCAAATTCTTCCAGTTTTCAGCTTGCCCTTATTTTTGTCATCATTTTATTGCATTATTTTATTGTTCTCTTTTTTTTCTCTTTGCCTCTTTCTCACCTTGCCCTTCACCCCTCCCCTCCTTCTCTCCATCTATCTGTAGAGGGAGACTGAGGGCAGCGATAAAGAAATATTTCCAGAATGTTCTCACCAAGAAAAGCATTCTCTAAATATGGGGGGAAAAGGTAGGAGGAGGAAAGCATTATATAGAACAAGAGTCTAAGCATGACTCTTCTACTGATGCATAGGATGTTTTGGAGATGATTTAAATCACACTTATTGTTAAATACATTTATTTAAACATCAGTATCACAATTAGTGCTGAACAATGAGAGAAAAAGTACAAGACGGAGGTCACGGATGCTCTAAGTATAGTAGCCAGGACTCCAGTAACCTAAATTTTACAGATTTTATTTTCCATACTTTCTGACATAGGGTATGCACTGCCTTTTCAACACCCCAAGCTTTGTATGTAAAGAATATCATGGTTGTTCGATTATAGAACCCATTGGTAAAGAATATCATAGTTGTTTGATTATAGAACCCATTGGCAAGGCAGACCAATATCATTTCTGAAGTGTAAGTACCCACAAAAAAGTAGAAAATCGTGAGTTTCCAAGAACCATGAATATCATATCCCCCAAGAAATCCCGAAACAAATGAGAAATTCCAGGGAAAAAGGAAAGAATGAGGAAGGAGGACACAACATTGTACCCAGCATGCTATTATCCTGCCTGCCAACTTCATCTCTTCTTTGCCAGTGGTTTTCAATTTCCTTTGAGTATTTTTCTCTTCTTATGTAATAGCAGTCAGTGAAGCCAGGATTTTCCTATGAAAAGTACTCACTTTCTAGCTGGATTCATTAGCAAGTATCTATGGCTTAAACTGAGAAATACTTCTATATAGCAGACAAAGTTAATGGGACCTGAATTTCATTCCCGGTAACATAATATTCGAGTAAAGGTAAAACTGTTATTGTATGCCAAGCATTTGATTGGAATTATATTGCCTTTTAAAGATGTAATGCTAAGTAAATGAAAAAGAAAAGGAGAAGTCCAGCTCTAATGACCTTCATTTTACATCCTGAAAATGAATGGTAATAACCCGAAAATAGAGAAGTTCCAGTGAGTTAGGATTCATAAATATTAAATGTAATGGAGGAAAATCACAGATCTTTAAGAAATTAACTTGAACAAATGGTGATTTTAGTTACGATGTTGTCATTTTGAGTAATGGTCATTAGCACCATGGATTGTAATGGGCACCAGCTTACTGTATAGAAAGAATGCCTTCTGATTAACTCAGGATTTTTTCCTGATGCTGCAGCCAGTTTACAACTGTACTGTGTATCTCTCATGTTGAGCTTGTGATTGGCTCCAGGGCTCTTTGTTTAGAGATGTGTGTGCTCTCTTTTCATGATTAAGCTTTTTTGTGATTAGTCTCCATTTTCTTTTTTGTTTTAACATCTACTATGAATAATACCCAGCGCCTCCAAGCACTGATTGGCTGACTGATATAATTGAGCTCAGATGCAGTATCTTCTCTGTCTCCACTGTTTTCCCTCCTGCTTTACCCCAGGTTATTTCCTCGCCCCTGGAGACAACTTTCAGAGCCACTGCTTAGCATTTTCTTTCACTGAAGTGCTTTCTTACACAACCCTAAAATCACCAACTTCAATACAGGTTGTTGGGAGCACGAGGCAGCAACCTCTGATCTCATGTGGAACCAATTCCCCGTAAATACAGCATTGCTCCAGAAGACAGTAGTTAAAGATCTAGATTTTCCAGATTTTTCCTGGAAAGAAATACCACATAGCAAAACTCCCTGAACAGTTCTGCTAAAAGATTTCTCCCAAGCTTCTCTGGTCTATGCAGCACTCATACCTCCTTTGATTTCCTGAAATGCTTTCTGGTTTTGCCTCTGTGTCTCTGTCTAGCATCTCTTATTAACTCCTGGCCTCTTCCTGGCACGTTCCCTCAGATCTCCTGCCGCTGCCTTCCCTTCTGTCAGCCTGCTACCCTTTCTGGACAAAAGCAGGTTTTGTTCTCACCCTCTACCCCACTTTGCTCAGCAAGGAACTTGCTTCTCCCAGGATGTGTTCTTTTTTGCAGAGGGAAGTAAGACATTACATTGCTCATCTCACTAAAATCAACCTTGTATGTGTGTTTGGGTATCTGGTGGTAGAACGGATGGGTCTTCTTCATGTCCCAGTTTTCTCTTGAATAATAAAACTCTACCACTTGGCAATAATAGTGATAGAAACTCATGATTTCTTCAGTCTTCCAGACAAGAGTTCAGAGGTACAGGGGCTCTGGTTCCTGTGCCTCAGATCAAGATACCTTTGGACTATAACTTACATTCCAGTGTCCCCTAAGGAGGTGAAGTTGACACTGTTCAATGTGGGCCTTGGCTAAGAAGATATGTTTACAGGGCTTACTTCATCTCACTGCCTCCTGTGTTCCCTCCAGGTCTCTACCAGGACCACTTTCTTGATGTATCCATCATTCAACAGTCTTCCTATCAGGCTCTGCTTCCAAGGACCTGGAACTAAGACAAATCCTGTCCTATGCAATCGATCTTATCATCCCTATTTTATAGATGAAGATACCTGAACTATAGTGATGATAACTAATTCACCAAGTGCCACATACATCTTATGAAGGTAGAAAATGGGGTTTGAATCTGTACCACTTTAGTTCAAAACATTCCTTGCACCACACCAGAGTGCCCCAGGGCTCCTTGATGATTTTCTGTGAGAAGTCTGGATTGTGTTATATTCCTGTTTAAAATCACAAAGGACTTCCATTTCCCTATATACCTCACCTGTCCATTCAAGGCCCTCACAATCAGCAACGAATAACTTCCTGTGCTCAGTGCTCAGTACAGCACTTCCGGCACCCTGTCTGCCCAGGCCCCTGGGTCTGGCCAGCGGTCATCAACCATAGCTTCCCTTTCTTTGTTGTGTGAAGGTGCTTGATTCAATTCCCAGTACTCCAAAAAAAAAGTACTTGAAGCAATAGCATCCAAGCTGTTTGCCGTGGAAAGTAATAAATCAGTGAGAAGATTAATGAGGAGAAACCACATTGGAGTGCTGTGGATCAGAGGTGAGAAAATGTGTTCGGCTCTCCAGATGAAACTGCTACATGGATTTCCTGAGCAGATGTGGGAAGATTCTTGCCCTCCACCACAGGAATTAGAGATGGAGAGACACGCTCTGTAGAACTCCTTTTAATTTAGGGTTGCCAGTCTTAATTACAGAATTCAAAGGAGCCACATTGTCAGTATTATGGACCTTGTGCTACAACAGTGGAACTAGAAAGGACTGAGTCACTTGCAGATTAGGGTTCTATTTGCCAAAGACTTTCTTCAAAGCTCTACAATTTTTGTTTCAAGCAGTCACTCTAAATGACCATTTTTGTCATGGATGCACAAATGCAGTTCTGAATGGCCCTCATGCCCCTGTCAATAATAAACTTGGTATGTGGGAATCCATCTACTAAAGGTGTTTTTTTATTTCTAATGACAATTGTCCCTTGTTCTACCTTTTACCTCCAGATTAAATATAGATGTTGACTTCCACCTGACACACCACACTTATCTGTATAGATAGCTCTCCTGCCGTTTTTGAAAAACTGAACTGCAAAGTGTTAGAAAGGGTAAGGAGAAATTCCTTTGTCACCCTCCCTTGTCCCTTATCTATGATGCATAGCAGTTTTCCATTGCTGTTCACAAATGATCACAGTCTAGCAACTGAGATTGTGGCTATTGATGATGTCATGGCTTTCATGGGTCACCATCATCAGGCGTGATTCTTTGTTTAGAATTTCTAAGGATTGAAATTACAATATCAGCAAAGCTGCATCCCTTTTTGGAGCTCTGGGAAAGAGTACAGATCTTTTGATTCTTGGAGAAGAATCTGGATTTTTGGACTTGGATTTAGATCCTGGTGGTTGTGGGACTGAAATTCTCATTTCCTTGGCATAATGGCATATTGGATCCTGCTCATTTTTGCAAGCCCCGCAGCTTCTTCTTTTGCCACTTTTATTTGCTTTTCCAAACCATTTTTAGCCAAGTGAAAATTCTACTTCTAAGGATCTAGGTGATCACACTGGAACTACCAAAATAACTCCATTGGAACTTTATTAAACATAAACATTGCTAATCTTAATTATATCTGAAAAGTCTCTTAGCCAAGTAATACACTTGTTGACATGACATCAGATGTGAAGATAATGCCTAACAGATTATTAAATTGATACATTGTGTCAACGTGGGGAGTCTAGAGGTTTGGCTGAGTGACTTAGCAGGAAGCCAAGGTGCTTACTTTGTATACATTCTGAGCCTGTGGAAGAGGAGGGCATGGAGATTGTGTGAGAGCTACACGCCTCCCTGGGTGGGGGTAGGCTGTTTACAATGTAAGGGAGGAAAAGAGAGGGCTTGCTGGCCATGCCTCCTTTGTTCTGGTTGTTTTTGCTGTGCTCTGCTGCCATGAACGTTTGCCCTCTGCCATGTGCCACTCTGCCTCAGAACCAGCTAAGTGTGGGCTGAAACCTCCACAAACTGTAGGCTAAATAAACCTTTCCTTCCTTCACTTTGAGCGCTGGGTATTTTACCTCAGCAACAAGAGAAAAGTAACCAAGACAAAGACCTACTTTGGTACGCAAAGCTTCGTCTGGATTTTGATTTCAACCTTTCTCCTAGTCAGTGCTGAATTCGTCATCATTCCTGACACCTTTGAAAATGTCTCTGCTTTTTTCTCTTTTGTTTTTCTCCCCTTCCGTTCTGTTGTCTTACCTATGATACCTTATTATCTCTGCCCATCTTCTCCACTAAAAAACATCTCATGAGGAGAGGTACTATGGGCGATTAGTGTTTGAATCCTCGGAACCTATTGTACTTTCTGTTGCAATGCTAGGGAAGTGGATGTTTTAATCTCCACTTGAGAGAACCAGGCACGTCCTAAATCCCATGGAAGACACCTTAGGCAGCTGCTATGTCATACAGAAAAATGGCAAATTTAGAATTTTCGTTCTAAGTTTTGCCCTCTAAACTATCTTACAAAAGTCACTTTTTTAGTCTATAGCTTTCTCTTTTGTAAAGTAAGACATTCAAGTAAGTTGATATTTCCCAATCTTTTCACAGTAATCATAAATATCTTTTATTTTAAACTTTACTTGACCCAGACTTGGAAATAAGGTAATACCAAAGTGTATTATTCAGCATTATATAAATTTCTTCCATATTTCAAAATCATGTATCACTTCAAGGCACACGAAGTTGTAACATTTGATAAGCGGTCACTACCATCGATGTTAATGTGACTCGAGATGATTGTTAACCACGTGAAACAAATTTTAAAAATTAAATAAATAATGTTTCTAAGGAAGATGTGGAGACAATTTTGTATTGGGAAAAATTTACATCAGTACATTAGTAATTAGATTTTAATATTTAAGAAGCACACAGCAGTGCTTTTAAGTTTCCCATAGTACCCTACAATATCTATGAACCATGAGCTTGGAAGACCTAAAGGTTTGTTCCAGTGCTAAAGCTTTGCCATTAAGTCTCAGTCTGTGTTCCATTTCATCTTGCCAAGGCATTGGATGAACTTCCCCATGGCCTGCAAATTGGCCTTGTTACTCATGGCCTATAAAGTCCGACTTCAGACACCTGTGGGAGGCAGCATAAAAGCACGGGGCTAGCCTAAAACATGAGTTTGCTGTTATGAAACAATCTTTTAAAAATATCAACAAGGAGTTCAGTTTTTTAAAATCTTGTATGGACCATAAAATATACCTCTGCAAGCCAAATAATGTCTGCAGACTTGGAGTTAGGAGTTAGTGGTACACAGGGGCTGGCAATAATTCAGAGTCTTTTCTGTGCCAGACACTGTTCTCCAATAGTGGGCACTTACCTTCCTCATCTTTCAACTCCCTTGTAATAAAATGAGATAGCACGCACAGGAGGATGCTTTCTTAACTGCAAAGGATCGCATAAGTAAATGTAGGTGTATAGTCTTATTTAGCTTTTCATTGTATTCATGGTATCATTTTATAACATGCAATTGATGTATGCAAGAAATTTCAATTCTAAGAAACTGTGTGTGTGTGTGTGTGTGTGTGTGTGTGTGTGTGTGCACATGAAAGAGAGATACAGAGGAAAAGGGAGAGAATGATGTGAGGGAGGAAAAGAAGGTCTGAAAAAAGATAATTTGATACACATATTCTCAGTCTTTTGGAGGCATTTTATGCTCTTTGATATTCATGATGAACATTTATTCTCTGCAAAGATATGATAGTCTGAGGTAAACTGACATGGCTTAGTGTCTATTTTAACCATTCTAAGCTAATAGTAGATGGCTCAACCCTTAGACACTTAGAGTAAAAAACTCTCTCTGAGGTACCACATCCTGGGGAGAAAGCAATTGAATGGTCTCATAAATTTGAACTGCTAACTTAGCAGTGAGAAGTGCTATAAAATAAATAATTCAGATGTGCACCAAAGAACACTAGAACCATATGAACATAATCAATGTTTTCTTAAGGGACAAAGTATACATGTATCTCCTTAGGATTTAGATTGTAAATCTGCTTATTTCAATATATTGGCATGAGTTGGAACTGTTTTAAGGGTTCTGTTTAAGAAGATGTAAAGTAACTTAAATTTTGTTTGGCCTTCTTTGACCAATCATCTTCTTCCTAAAACTAGTGCAGTTTAACACAAGTTAATGAGGATATTCATGTTTTACCAGGTTTGGATTTGTCTGTATCTTGAGAGATATCTTGTCCCATGAATCTTGCTTCTGATGCCCGTAAACACATCACATTATAACATTTAATGAAACATTTCGCTTACATTTTGGCAGCTCTTTTGACTGGACTTTCTGTTCTATTCATGTTCTTGGTCAGAATGCAATTGAGGTGACTTGATAGAGATGTCGCTGATCAGCGGGTAGCAGGGAAGATTGAATATACAGCTTCTAATTCTTTACGGGGTCAGTTGCGAGAATCCTTCAGCTTAACTCTCTTCTTAACTATCTATGTTTTCTTTGCTCAATTTGTAACAGCCAGCCATACTGTTTGGCATCTTGAGCAAATTAAGCTTTTTGCATTTTCTCATGAACAGGATGACAGTGTCTACTTCACAGTACTGTTATGAGAAATTAATGACATGTTGCTGGTGGATGGGAGACACTTAAACTTTTAGCTATTTTAATTAATATTATCCTTCCTGAACTTATATTTATGGAATGATTAATATTTCTAATTCAAGGCACCTAATGATTTTTTAAAACTATCTCCTCTTTTCCTTACATAACTCACCAAATTCTTTTGAAGTACCAAAATGTGAAATTTCACCTTCCTCGGGGTCCAGCAGAAATCTCATTTGCTACAGCAAAACAACAGGAAGAATAGCAAGGTCAGATATTCTGGGTAACGCCTCACCCTAATAAGGTTCAGTAAATATTGCTTCTCTTCCCTTATCCAATGATTTCAGTCTCAATGGTCACAAAATTAGTGTGGCATTTAGCCATGCACTATTTATATCTACCTTTGTGTTCTGCTTATCTGGTATATAATAAACTTCTTCTAGGAGTGTAAATAAACCAGTATTTTAATGTCTTAAGCTTCATGTAGTGAATAGCACAGGATGATAAATGCATAAACAAGTAGTCCTTATGCAGAATTCTTGGGCTGCTTAAGATTTCTTTTTGGATTTTCAAATATTTATGGATTATCAATGAGACACTTTACGGATAGAATCAAAATCTAAACTCAAAGTTCTTCCATTGATGTGTCATGTGTAGCATAGTCATGTACATAGCTTGATGGTAATTGTATGGAATGTTTTAAATAATTTTGTGTGTGTTTTTATTGTGTGGCTTGCCCCATGGTGTCAGCTGTAGAAGTTTTCACTTGTCCTGTCATTTCTATGCTCCAAAAGTTTCAGACTTTGGAGTGTTTTGGATTTCGTGTTGACTCTGAATAGGGCCGCTTAGTGTGTAACAGATGGCTAAATTTATCTAGTACATTTTGTGATTTATTTCACTGAACCCACATGATAACTTCATAAAGGAAGTCTTAGTGTTAGTCCTACTATAGACTTTAGGATATTGAGATTTAGAGACATAACTGATATCACATAGCTGATAATGGTTGATAGAGGACTGCAACAAAGTGAATTCACACTGGAGTTTATTTCTAGCCATGGTGCTATGATTTTTTTTCTTATAGGTGAAATCAATCAATCAATCAATCAATCAGTGAAAGCATTCATGAGAGAAGCAACCATATATAACAAAGCCAGTCTAAGTATTAGAAAATTTGTCATACCTGAAAAACAAAGAAATGTCTCTTCCCAAATTAATATTCATTCTTGGACTACCAAGTATCTCTCTGCACTTTTTACTGCCTTCTAAAATACCTACTTCTGTGTATATTTTTCTATGAAATTTGAGTGATATAATTCACACTCTGTTTTTATAGCATTGGTTTGGATGAGTACTGTGAAAAAAGTTGTGCTTGGCACAATACAGTTAAAAACAAATAAGAAAAGAAAAACAAAAAAAAATTAGATTCCTTTTCCCATCTACTAATCACAGATGAGCAAATAATGATTTCTTTTATTTTTGTTTTCCTTTGGTACTAGGAATCAAACTCAGGACTTTGGACTTGCCAGGCAGGCGCTTGTGCCGCTGAGCTATATCCCCGACCCTTAAGTGAATAATGATGAGACATAAGCAGACTGTGGCCCATGTCGTGGGTGTGATCTGTGATAACGTTGTCGGACAGGGAGGGCTTTTGAGCTTTAGAAGACTAATATTACTGGTTTAATATTTTCTTGTGATCTGATTTATTTCTCCTCAAAAATAGTATCACTCTCCAAATTCTGCTTTTATTACCGATTTCTTAGGCCTTTCTGAAAAACATAGTGCCTGTTGTGTCTAGCTTGTAACTAACATCAATTTAGTAAGGTTTTATGAACATTAAGTAATGATTCTATTTCAATGGGAAAAAATGGATTTGGTATTTTGTAAACTCTCCATTGAGATAACTCTTAGAGGATTCTGCAAAATATCACAAAGACTTTTATGAGTTGATTTTATTATCATCCATCATTAAAGTATCTATATACATTCAGAGGATAATCATTTATAATATACTGAGACATAATAGATACAGTAGTCCATAATATGTTTTCATAAAAAATATATTTATCATTTGTAGTGCTGCTATGAACTGTACTTTGCTCAGAAATGAGTTTTTTTTCTAATTTTCACCAACAAGATAGCCTGAAAAGCAGTACATATATATATATATATATATATATATTTTTTTTTTTTTTTTTTTTTTTGCACCAGTGCTAAATTTACAAATTAGCTCATTTAGCTCATATACCAAAGACTACTGCCTTGGGGGGCAGTGGGTGTTCCTCTATATTTAATACCTTGCTAGAATTTATTATTGGCAGCTCTGTGCATTGATTGCCTGATCATGATGAATAAAAGGTTATAGATTTTGTTCTCAGTAAAAGTAAAGGTAGCTAAGATTATATACTACCATACTATATATATGTCATATTGACATGTTATATGTTTACCATTTGCCTTCACTTTGCTAAAAATGTGCACTGTTTCATCCTATTTTCTGTAACAACCCCTTAAAGATAAGTTTGATTATTAGTCCCATTTTATAGATGATAAGACCAGAGATACATGGAATTTATGTCCCCAAAGCCGAAGTTCTTAACTTATAAATTTATAGTGCTTCCACATGACTCTTTCTTTCTAATAGCTTCAGACATTTATGTCTCATTGGAACACCAAGTTCCGTTGATTTGAACACAATAGGAGAGATTGCTTTTAGCTTTTTGGTTTCTTAGCTAGGAAGACTATATTAGAAATTATTCCTCAAGTGGAGTAGATGGGAGGGAAGAGAAGCAGCTCAAGTAAATGGCTTTTCTTGAATAGCTTGCTTCGATCAACAGACCTGTGGATGCTGCCCCAGGTGAAAAGGATTCTTTTCTTACCAAGAGCAGCATCCAGCGGCAGCGGCAGCCCTGCCATTCTTTGGGTCTCCATTCATTAGTAGTCAAGGTTTTCATTGTGCTCAGCAAAACAGTCACAGAAAATAAATGTGCCGCACAGATGGGCCCATAGAAAATCTACTTGATGTATTCTTGAAAATTCACAGCTAAATGACTTTGAAGAGATGGGGGTTATTGTGTCCATGATTAAAATGAGGTGTGGCATGAATCTTTCAGATACAACACTGTCCTTTAGAGCCTTTTAAGACTGATAAGGTGCAAACTGGTAGCTGGACTCTAGCTCATGGATGTGCCATGGTTTATTGAACCATTCTCCTGGTGATGAAATATATTTGCAGCACATTTGGCTTATACAAAGATAAACTTAACAGTATAAAATTAGTCTGCTTCATGTTATATATGCTGAAGAACTTTCAATCAAGGATTATTTAGCTTTGGGTTCAAAAAGTACAGGAACTCTGTCAATATTTCATGGGACCGCATTTACTACTCAAACCAGAATTTTTTAATAGTATCTCTATTGTTTATGAAAAAATGTTCTCCACCTCTTGTGTGCATAAGAAAAAAATCAGGAGTCTACATCTTTAGCAAGTACCAGAGGTTGCCCTTGAGACTAGTAAATCACATTTCATATGAGCTTAAAATCATGAAATGTAGATAAAGTGTTATTTTTGTCTTGTTTTCTTTCACTGAATACTGAGATTGAACCCAGGGCCTTTGCTCAGAGCTACATCCACAGCCGTTTTTAAAGTTTAAAATTTTGAGACAAGGTCTTGTTATGTCACTCAGTTGCCAGGCTGGACTTGAACTTATGATCCTCCTGTCTCATTCTCCCAGAAGGCTGGGATTCCACAAAGTGTTCATTATTTGCAAATTTGAAGTAATATTCCTGCAAGTTACAAATGATCACAGTTAAGATTTGTACAGCAAATGAATTATGGACTTCACTACCATCTGATCTAGTTCAGTTGGTAATTTTTTAGTTAGTTTTCTATGTCATTAAACCACACTTTTTTTTTTCACATGCAAAGAATGTTGATAATTACTGTGTCATTATAACGTTCACCATTTCTGTGTATTTGTATATGTGCCATTGCAGTGATCACTAAACAGTGTTTCTGTTGGATTTCTTTAACAGAAATACTATTGACTGGGTGACTTATAAACAGCAGAAATTTATTTCTCACAGTTTTAGAAGCTGAGACTTTCAAGGTTCGTGTCTGATAGATGCTGGCTGTCTGGTGCACAGACGGCTGTTATCTTGCTGTCTTCCCGAGAGATGAACAGGCTGAGGAAGTTCTCTGGAGTCTGTTTTATAAAAGTAGTAACGCCATTCCCAATAGTCCAGCTCATAAGACCTTATCACTTCCCAAAGGCTTCACCTCCTACCACCACCCCGTGGGTGACTAACTTTCAGCATATGAATTTGGGGTGAGGCGTGAACATTAGGTCCACACTGAATGACAGTGCTGTAACTTGGATTTTAAAATGCCTTGTAGAATTACTAACATTGAAATGAAAGTTACACATGAGGACAGTTTTAGGGCAAATATCTAATAACCACCCATGTACCCTGTATGATAGTCTTAGAAAAGCTTCTATAAAAGATTAAAAATGACATGAGAAAAGTAAAAGGAGAAATAAAACAAATATATGCTATTAATGGTTGTTGACCTATATTCCAATTGGAATATTTACCTGGAATCATGTAAGATTTCAATATATCAAGGCTTCAGAAATTGTAATTTGTATGAAAATCAGTTGCTTATGGACTACAATTTAAGGATCAGTACAGTGCTGCATATCAATTTTAGACAAATTTGGCCACCATAGGCAGTTTTGAAAGAGTTATTTGGATGCAAGTGAAAGAGTAGAGACAACTTCAGAATATAGGGATGTGGGACCATAATGTCGATCAATGTTGGAGGACACATTTGTATGATATTCTCAGAGGAAGGCTTTCCCACTGTAGTCTCCATGGATGTCATTAGTGCTTTTATAAAACACTAGAGATTGGGGCTGGGGGTATAGCTCAGTGGCATAAGCGCTTGTCTGGCAAGCACAAGGTCCTGAGTTCGATCCCCGGTACTGGAAAAAAAAAAAAAAAAAAAAAAAACACTAGAGATGGGCAGATGTGTTTTCCTGCACCAGTAGTATGCAAGCAGACTCTAAAATTGGGAAGCTTTGATTTGTAGCATCTGCCAATTCTCATGGTACTAATACTCCTACATGACTAATTTTAGGTGTCCACAGAGGTTAGAAAATTCTTGAAAATTTAATAATCAGCACATTAGCTATTTGCAGAACACCCGTGAAAGGATCTATAGGCATGAGGAAAATATACAGTTAGTTCTCAATCATTTTTTACAGTTACTCTTAATCACAGTTACATTGATCATTTGTGCATGCTAATAAAATTGTCACTCATAATCCCCTCTCTTTTTCTATAATCCAGAGGCACTCATTGTAAAGACTCACTTCAATTTTTTTTCTTAGCCAGCTTTGTACCTTGTGTACACATTAGCATAACTGATGAAATAGTTTGTGGTAGCTATCTTGATTCTTCAATAGCAGAAATAAAACATGGATGGGGCTTCCAGTGAAGTACAAGTGACATTCTGATTTGATTAGCAGCATTGGCCTTAGATGGAGAGATTGGAAACTGGACTTATATATGATGTCGCATGTAACAAAGGAGAGAGGACTTCAGGGACCTTTTCATTCAATAACTTGGATTCCATGAAGTCGATGTAGTGGGAAATAGTTTCATCTTATCATACAGACATAGCTCTTAGCCAGGGACTTTACCTTCTTGCCCTTTGGTGCAACCAGAGCAGTGCATTTTCCTCTCATTGCCTTTTCAGGCCATAGACTCTTGCCAGTCTCCTAGCCTGAATTTTGATTACCCACCATCCCTTCAGAATATATTTCTTTCTTCATCTTTCATAGGTTATTTACACATTTCCCTTGAGGGAGCCTTCATCTTATAGAATAAGATGGAAAAAAGAGGGGTCTGTTTAATCTAGTGTTTTTTTTTCTCTCATTACGCTTCTATAGCCATTTCAAGGTACAGCTCAAATAGCACTTCCTCCTTCCTAATAATCGTACATCAACACAGCCACATTCTCCTCTGACTTCTCAGTGGTTCACAACTCTCATTTTTTGGAAATCACTTGAGATAAGTTTGAAAATTAATCATTTTTCAGAACTTATGAAAGATTCTGAATTCATTGAGGTAGGCTGGGTATTGATATGTTTTCCATGGAGGCTCTGGGTGACTCTTACATGCAGCCAGAGTTGAGAATTTCTACTGTATATGTTGGTATCCTCTCTCATTTTTCTACTACTCAAAAGCAGTTCAGGCTTCACCAAGTATATAAGAGTCAGGATAGATCTTTGGGTAGAAAATAACTTACACTTTCAGCTACACTGCCAAGGAGCTTCTGAGTGGGAACCAACATTGAACCTGTGCTCTGTGGGGAGGAAATCATTGAAAGAAGAATTTGAGAAGAATGAGAAACTAGTGCCTGAGATCTAGAATGATCTTGGAACCAAAAGCATTAATAGGGGATGCAATCCAGTGTCTCCCATTAAAAAGAAAGAAATGGTAGACATGAGGCTTTTTCAGTGTCTCGAATGAACTTCCCAAGATCACTTTGCCTGTGGTTGAAGGTTCCAAAGATGAGCTAATGTTTTTAGAATGCACACATGGGGCCGAGCCTTTTATGTGGGTCACATTTTCTCCCTTTGTATGTCAATGTTTTTCTCCTTTTCATAGCTGAATACTATTCTGTGGTATGGATACCCTGTGGCTAATTTACCCTCATTTTCTTTGTAAAACAGACTTACTGATCAAAAAAAACGATGTATCATAACATTCACTGTGTAGAGATTATAATTCGATGACTTTTAGTGTATTTATACACTGGTTGCAACCATTAGCGTAATTTAATTTTAGAAGAATGTTTATTACCTCAATAAAAGCTATTACCAATTAATGCTCACTCCATGGTAGGAGATAGAGCCGGTGTGTTATTTTGCTTACTGACAGGAAGAAGAGTGCTCAGCATCTCATATGCAGAAAAGGGCAGAGCCAAAAAATTATGTCTGTCATATTTCTATGTCCTAACTCCAAATTAAAGCCAGGCCAAGGGAGGCATGGTGATGCATACCTGTAATTGTAGCACTTGCGAGGCTGAGGCAGGAGGATCACTGTAAATGAGAGGCCAGCCTCGGCTACACATGAGACCCTGTCTCAAGAAACAATGACAGAATGTAAGCCCCCTGTTGCTTCCACCTACCCTGTGCTAAGAAATTCAGTTCAGACACAAAGTAATTGGAAAGATTTTTTTTGTGCAACTCATTTATAGGAGAGAGATTTTTACACCATTGTGCCTAACACTGTTTATTCGGTACTGGATGTCCAAAGAGAAGTAGAACAAACGAATGAATGAATGATTTCTGGTATTTCTACAGTATGGCTCTGACTTTACATGTATTCTAGCTTTTCCCATTGTTAAAAAAATTACTGATAGGAGCTTCCTAAAATTGCATATGCATGATTTCACAGAAAACTGGAAAATACAGTTTGTTTTATCTAAATAATGCGTTTGATAGTTAATTATTGCTATTAGTTTGGTCATTTAAAAATGTATAACATACATACAGAGATTTAGCCAATGGTAGGTCCTTTCTGAAACATGCTGAGCTTCAAATGTTAAAGGCTTTGTCAGGGCCTCTTAATGAGTTTTCAAGAAAGAACCAAGAGTTCCTAATGTATTTTACTCATAATTATACCTTATGATTGTGTACCGAAAAGTAGGTGGCCTGAGTCACATATTTACCAGAATCTTTTGGAGCTTTAATTACACAGCACTGCCACCTAGCACCAACTACACAGTCTTTTTAATTCTATTTTTAAAATTTTTTAAATCTTTTATTAAAAAAGAAGTGAGTTTTGCTAGTAGTTGAAAGATTATTAGGGGGATTGGTCTGCTCTTTTAAAATGAGTGGCCTGAGATTACTTCAGGAAGTGTTTGTGGCAACTACCGACCGACATTGTTTATTTGAAAGCCCTTGTGACTAGAAGTGAATTGGTGTCAATGCAGAAAGGGATTGTGAAGGCTGCTGAGGAGTTGCAAATGTCAGAGCTGCATATTCATGAGCTGCAGGCACCTGTGGCTGGGCTGTGCCGTCTTCCTGTGGACTCCTGCCTCTGCAATGCTCCAAAGGGCAATGGAGGGGTTTCCAAATGGCATTGTTGTTTATTTGAATATTATATATAGTTTAAAGGTTACAATTCAATGACCAGACTGTGCATAAAAGAAAGATCTGAGTGGGGAACACACATGCAGAACTGTTTCAGGGGAGGCAAACACCTCTACCCTTCCTCATCAGAAGGCCGGCCAAGCCAGCACTGCCTGGGAGTCGATGGTACCCACTGGGAACCGCTTTGGTTAACAGGATGGATGAGCAGGTTTCCTGTGCCAGGCTGGCAAGAAGCCAGATGTAAGGAGAAAGAAAGTCCTTAGCCCCTGTTTGATTTCCACTGGCTGTCCCTCAGTGTGATGGACAGTGTTATTACAAGTTCAGGTCTCAGTCATCTCAGTTCCCAAACTGTGCTTAAAAAAACACATCAAAACAAATCAATAGTATTTAAGAGAGGAAAACACAGTGCTTAGATTGATGCTTTACATAATGAGCCCTTTATGAGATGTAATGCCAACTGTTAATCAATAGACATGCCAGAACTGCCTCCAATACAACCTTGTAGAGTTTTTTTTTAAATTAATCCTTATTAAAAATATTGACTTGTTGTGACTTGCTGGGGCTGCTCCTGGCTCTGCTTTTTATCCTAATTAGGAGGTTACACTCTACTGCTTCAGCTGCAGATAATAATGTAATGATAGTTGTCTTAAAATCTGAGAATCAATATAAGATACTATCAAACTGTGTCAAGTGTCACAATTGTGAAAATTAATAGAGATTTTAAAAGCTTTACATAAGCAGGGTTTTTTTCTTTCTTTTATTTTTTCCTTCTGTCTGTTTACATCTAGTTTTTCCAGGATTAAGTAGGTTCAAAAACACTCCCCAAATCCTTCCTCAGTGTTGTATCTCAATATGCTATTTCATAATACACGTATGTAAGAGAATTCACTCTACTAAATCCCCACATTTCTGAAGGTATCTGTGCCTAAAAAAAAGACCAAAATTCTAGAATGTAAAGAAAATAGATTATCTGAAGATTTTAACAAGGAGTGCCATTAATTGAAATATACCCCAAACAGTGCAAAAAAAAAAAAAGGATCACTTGTCCAAGAGCCTCTGAATATGACAGTTGGGGAAAATGTAACAGTAATGATAAAAATCATCATAGAGCTTACATAGATAGCTATTTTACTTAACTTCCTTAGGTACCACATGAATATTATTTTACATGGTCTATCTCAACTCAAGTCTTCCTTTCAATCCTGGAAGGACTGTACTATTAACAACCCTATTTCATAGAGAGGACAGTTGAGGCACAGAGAGTTTGTTTGTCCAAAACTATGTAAGAAGTCGCAGAACAGAAATTACCAAGCCAAGCCTCTGGTCTTTTCCAGTGTGTCTGTGCTATTAACCACTGTGATAATTGAGACCATCTGTCGAATTACAGTCTCCTTGTTTTGTGATCTAGGGAATTGGGTGGGACCAAAACTATAGAAAAGACTTATCTCAAGACCTCAGCCAGTAGTAAACCATGGGATACTCCCTGTGAACACGGATTACAGAGCTTGGTCCCTCCCAGCCTGGGTTTTGAAGTCACTCTGACATGGGGTGGCAGGCGGTGGTGTGCCAAGCCCGCGCATTTCAGGCCTCCCAGCCACTATGGCATCTGTGTTCCAGTGTCTCCTTGGCCAGCTCTTCTCAGAGCCATTGTTCTTATGAAAATAAGGGAGGGGTGTTCAGGGGAGGGAGCCCACTGTTTAGCTCCATGTTTGTGAATAAGGAAAATGTTTTCCTTCTATAGCCTCTTTAGAGACAATTAAGCATTAGCTTTTGTCGGATGCTAAATTATGAGTGAATTTAGTTTAAAGTATGTGAACCATGCACCCTTTGAAATTTGCCTGAAAAGGCTCATTATAAAACTAATGCTATGAAAAAGCACTCCCTTTCAGATTAGGGAAAGCACCTGAATAGTTTTCATAAGTGGCTGCGCATCGTTTGAAAGCATTCTAGTGTTGCCTGAAACGCTTTCAACACACCTTTCAACTGAAAATTTCACATTCAGCATATCTGTAGTTCTACAAGATTTTCAATAATATTTAAATTGGTTAACTGTATTTCTTTTATATCTTTTTTAATGCTTTTATTGATTGGAGGTAGATAAACTTGATTGTGCATGAAATCTTATTTTTCCACACAAAGGAGATATGATTTGAGTGTATACAGAGGAAAACTGTACTCTTAGATGGGCAAGACCTCAAGTACGAGGCTTTGGGTCAGGCTGATACTTTCAGAGCCCTTTGAACTACGCTGAACGGACCCCAGTGTCTGCATCTTCAAAAGTCAGTGCTGCGCAAGAGGTCATGGGGAACGCGTCTTTCTCAGAGCTCCTGGGAAAATGATGAAGCTCCTGAGTCTTGGTATGATAATCATAAATATTTCTTTAACTCAGGGTTCTGTTTTGTTTCTGCGACTTTATAGACACTATCATTCCTGTTGCCAATAGTGTTTATCGTCTTAGAAGGAAGCCAGCCACAAAACCTGTGGACATTTCTAAACTATCCAAAAGTATTGTAAAGAATACAAATTTCTTTTTGTAAAAGTTACATTTCATAAGCAAAACCAAAGACGGAGTTTGTTTTACTTTACTGCTCACATGTGCAAATCTCTTGGGTGATTACACTGTAAGTCAACGAGTGAAGTGGGGAGCGGTGGGAGGAACCGCACGCTCTTACACTGGTTCTGTACCATGTACTGGGGAAGTGACAGGTGGCAGGGGCATGAGAACTAAACAGGACTGCGTCCAAATCTTAGCTCTGTCACATGTTAGCTTTGTTGCTTTAGGCAAATTATACCACCTGTAGGAACATGGATTTCTTCACCTAAAAACAATCTCAGCAACTAACCAAGCGCCTTGACCACAGCCTTTTGCTCACTGCCTCCTGCGTGTCTCACACATACGGGCACCTGCAGATGCAGCGGTGATCTGCATGGACGCGGCTCCTGCCTTTCTGAGGCTGAGTCTACTTGTGGCACTGAGTGGGGAGACATGTGTGAAGGCTGCTGCCTCCAAGGCCCAAGTAAGTGTGAAGAATGCAGGCAATGACCACAAAAAGAATGACAGCAAACAAAAACAGCAGCAAAAAAAAAAAAAAAAAAAAAAAAAAAAAAAAAAAAAAAAAAAAAAAAAAAAAAAAAAAAAAAAAAAAAAAAAAAAAAAAAAAAAAAAAGGAAAGAAAGAAACAAGCAAACAGAAAACCAGCAAAGAACAGAACATTTTGGAAGTAGGATGCTAACGTGATAAGTGTTTATGCACGTCATGCCTGGGTTCAGCTAGGAAGGTGGAGACCAAGAAAACAGAACCACCAGGGCATTCTCATTCAAAACCAAACAGAGGGAAAGATATTTCCTTCCATGCATGTCAGCCTATAGATGGCTAATCTCCACTGACTGTTAAGAGTTCAAGTTTTCCTTTGTAATCCCTATAGTAGTGTTCTTATAGAATCTAAGGAAAAATACATACCTGTGATAAGCAAACAATTTATACATTGCCAAGGAAGTTTAGTGACATTTACAAGTTTAATTTTAGCAGCAGTGCTAAGCAACATGATGAAATACAGTAAAAACACTAATTTTGCAAGTGAAGGAAGATGGCTTTATTCAAGACCACAAAAGGACTGAAGCAGAAATTCAGCTCTCCAGGAATATTCTGCTTTAGAGCTCGCTTCTCTCTGCATCCAAATCTTTTGGATTAATTTCTCTGATGGAAAGGATTTACGGAAGACAGATAGACAATTCAAATGGTTATTGTTGAAAAGTTAAAAATGACCATCATTTCTGGACTTTGCTTTCAAAACCTGGTAAAGATGGTGAATGTAGTGGAATATTTATTGAAATTTTAAATTTAACAAAAAATTAAGTGCATAGCTCAATTCTTTAGTATTTTAGGCTACATGATAAATACTATTTATCTCAATGTTAAAGCTAACAAAAAGCTATTTTCTGAGAGAAATAACGACTCAAATGAAAAGAACCTTCTTTTCCAAATTACCACTACAAATGAAGTTCTATTATCACAAGCACCTGTAAAAATTTAGAATTTTTTTTAAGGGAAAGATTAAAATATCTGTCTATAAAATGATGGTCAAGACAATGCATCTGCCTTTAAATTATCAATAGAAAATATTGGCAGACCCTTCTTTTATTTCAGTACAGCATTTTAAACTTTTTAAAAACTGACTGTCACCCCAAACACAGTGGTAGAAAACACTATTGATGAAATACTATGAGAGAGACACTCGATCTCTAAAATTTACTTCTCTGAATAATTGCAACATTTTGGCCCCTTTTAGAATTGCTATTTCTAACTTGTGATTTGTCATCATGCTATCAGATACAACTGATGGAAACTTTAAGGAACAGTATCATAAAATACATTATTATCTGTGACATTGTAACTCAGGGGAAGAATTTGTCTACCATGGATGGCTAATAGTTTTCTTTGTAATGATCAATCAGTGTCTGGAAAAGTGAATTGCTTTTATTTTATGGACACTATGTAGTACCTGTATTTCTCTCTTTGCTTTGGCTACTAGGAAACATGGACCTGATATATCCATAGTCTATCTTAAACTTGGAACCAGAATGCGTGCATCCTCATTTGTAAAGTTAACCTCCATGCCTTTTGGTCATTATTTCTGTTCCACATTTGTTTTCCTTCAGCTTCAAACCCTTCAATTATTTATTTATTTTATTTTAAGATTTGGAAATGTGCTTTAAATCTTTTACCAAAAAATGCATAATTAAAAAATATATAGTCGTATCAACACACATAAAATTATAGACATTTTACTTCCTTTCATTGCACATGCCATATTTCATGTGTGATTTAAATAATATGTGAATGCTATCACAAGTTTGGAAAACAGGAAAACAATGGTAGTCATTTAAAAAAGCCAAAACATCTTTGAGGAGGGTTTTTAATTGTTTTCAAATGTAGCTGCACATCAGAATCATCATTGCAGATATTTTAAAATGAAGAACACTGGGTCAGGAGCATCCTTAAGAGTTTTGTATGTTAGCTCTTCAGTGGGGTTCCTGCTATGTACACAGCTTTCTGTGCACAGAGACTCTCCCAGCTGCCTAGCGCTCCTGGGTAAATGGAGTTGTGGCTTTTCACTATTCTATCACCGTCACCATCATCCAGAAGCATATGTTGAGAGCTTGATTTGTGAAGCAGTTTACTATGAAGATACAAAGTGCTCCAAGACATCAGCCTTACAGTCAAGGAGAATCAGCTACTTGGACAGACAGGACATGTGTGTAAAAAGATAATTAACAATGCCAGGTAGCATCTGCTAAGGGCCAAACTGGTGGCAGCAACAATAAGAACTCTGTGAATTTCAGGGGCAGAGAACATCACTACAGACTCGGGGTGGGAGGCCGCACGGGGAAGAACATTAAGTGCTGTCCTCACTGTTTGTGCAGGAATTAAAGAAATATTTTTCTAGAAGTCGGTATAACTACAGCAGTATGGCTGTGCATGCATCTTCACTCAAATTTAACTTTAAAATAGAAGGATTTATCATAATATGTATCACTATGGGTTTTAAGAAATAATGTCCCCTCTCTTGTTCCTCTCTTCATTAACAGGTCAATGTCTAAAGCTATTAATCAGGAAAACACCAAGATATATATATTATGAATAAGGCAAACAGCCTTGACCTATCTATAAAATTATATCTATTTATGAAAGGGGTCATCATTTTCACTAAGATTTCAGCCCACCTTGGATTCACTGCTGTTTAGCAGAATGTTTATTATATTTCAACCTAAAAGCCAATCTGCTTTATTACTATTAGGGAGAGTGAAATTGTGCTTAACAATTTTTCCATTACAAAAATAAGAAAATGCTTGTTAACATATAATGTATTCACTTAATGTGATAAGAAAAGCACTTGATTTCATTTTTCCCCTAGGTAGAAAAACCATTTAGAAAGGGTTGTTTTTATAGTGACTCAACAGAAAATGTCTCAACCAAGACTGACAGCTAGCCCCAGTGAAAATAAGAAGGACGCATAATTTCTGTTTTCTTTAAAGTCTCAGATTTTTTTTTTTTTTTTTGTGGTTCTGGGGATAAAGTCTCAGAATTCTTAGTGCATGTATGATATGAAGGATACAATTTAGAGTAATCTAAAAATTAATAAACAACTATAGCAGGAAGTGAAATGCTGCCTAAAAAGCAAAAGGAAAATAGAACTTTTTGGTTTTTTTATAAGCATGGGTAAACATCCATGAAAACACTCAACAATGCCTAAATACTATCAAGCAAGTAGAGTCCTTTAAAATGTTTCTGATAGACCTCAGTACAGAGACTGGTTCCCCCCAAGTTACCAACTCTAGCTCTGTTTTGTGTTCCAGATGAAACAGGTAGAATTTACCCTGAAATAAGTCCTCACATCCAGAGTAAGAGCAAACAAATCCAAGTTGTAAAAATTCTTTCTCAAATGGTTCTTTTTTTCTCTTTCTGTAGCTCTTCACTCATCTTTCATTTTCCTCCTTCTTTCCAACACCCAGAGTCAAACAACTTCCGCATGGTAGCAGTCAGTAGGTTCTTGAGGTTGGGATGCTTTGAAGTTTCAACAGTTGAGACTTTTTTGTTATCATTGTTTAAATACTGGACGATTCTTTGTTTCGTTAGGACTCTGCACAAAATACAGCCTTGTACCATTCTGAAGTAGAAATCAACAATAACCCTTTTCTTAGAAGCCAGGCCACTTGAGAGGACTAATTTGAAAATGCCAGACTTTCATCAGACCCTGAACACAACTATGAGGCTCTGGTGGATGAGGGTGAATGCAGAGATGTATCAGGAAAGGTTGATTATGTTTGATACAAATGCACCTCCAATACATTTTGCAACAAATGGGAATTTGAGGATTTGAGACAGTGTCTAAAAACTTTGTATCCATCATGGACAAAGAGATTATATATAACAGATCAGAGAATGAAACATTAAAGAAATTCCACTGAAGGTTACATATCCCTCTTCTACTTTTGGGTTCATTTGGACATACTTTCTCGCATTCCCTCTCCATGTGTTTTGATTTTCAACATACTAGCACTTCTAAATGAACCCATTGTGACAGTCTTGTTCCTTTGTCCACATTATTTCTTTGTGGACCCCTGCTTGTTTTAGTTTGCTGGGTTTATCATGAAAAAGGACCATAACCTGTGTGGCATGAACAATAGGAATGTTGCTTGGCCTCATAGCCATCTGTTCTACATCCATGAAGTCAACTCACACAGATGGAAAATATTCTTTAAAAAAAATGTGCCTCTACTTGTGTACACATAAAAACTTTTTTCTTATTATCTTTCCCTGAATAATGCAGTATAACAATTATTTATATAGCATTTATATACATTAAGTTGGCTCACAGTTTTTTTTTTTTTTTTTTTTTGGCGGTACTGGGGATCGAACTCAGGACCCTGCGCTTGCTAGGCAAGCACTTATTCCACTGAGCTATATCCCCAGCCCCTATATACATTAAGTTGGATAAGTAATCTAGGCATGCTTTAAAATATACAGGAGGATGTCTGCAGGCTATATGCACATATCACACCATTTCATAGAAAGGACTCAAGCATCCGTGGTTTTAATACCCTCTGGGGTCCCACAGTCCCATGAAGATACTGACGGTGGACTGTGCTGCCTCACAGCTTTGCACACTACAATCCAAGATTGAGGGGACAGCAGGATTGCTTTTTTCTTAGGATCTGTTTCCCTTGCTTGCAAATGGCTCTCTTAAGCCTGTGTCTTCACATAACTACTGCCCTTCTGTTATGATGTGTCCTTATTGTTTCTTTCTGTAAGGAAGCCAGTCTTTGTAGGAGGGCCTACCCTACTGATTGAATTTACCCTAAGTCTCTTTTTAAAGGCCATACAAATACAGCCATAGTTTCAGGTTTTAAAAATATCCATTCCATGGAGCTAGGACTTCTGCATGTGAATCCTGAGGAGAATGCAACTCCTTCCATAGCACTGCGCACTATGGATTCCCGAATTCATGTCCTTCCCCTACGCACAACCCACTCTCTCTTGCCTCTGAGTCCCTTAAAGCCAGACTGCAGAAAAACTCAATCTGGTTTTAGTTAAAAAAAATATTTGAAAAGGAATATTCTTCACTCATACAACTGGTAGATTCAGGATGACTTTATCCCCTCTCTAGGCACAGCTGCATCCTGCTACCATACTTATTTTATCTCTCTCTCTCTCTCTCTCTCTCTCTCTCTCTCTCTCTCTCTCTCTCTCTCTGCCCCAAGACAGCTATGAGTTCTCCATACTACAATCCAGTTAAGCAGTTCCTCCATTAGAAAAGAAGACTTCCTTCTGCTCAAGTACTGTAATGAAATTGCCAGATTCATCTCATTAGCATTCTGTAAATTTGACATTCATCATGAAACAAATTCTGTGACCAGATCAAAGGTGTGCACTCATGAGAGAGAATTCTCACACATAGCTTTGAATCAGACCTGAGGGAACCAAGAGTTTGTGAAAGGGTTGGGCTTTCTTGAGAAATCACAGTTACTCTTATAAGAGGTAAGAGGAAGTATGGCTGGATAGGCAAAACCAATAGATGTTCACTAGACAAGCCTTCTTTCTCTTATCTCACAAACTCACAATTATTTCTCAGCCTCTGCTCAGTCTCTTCTCTTGCCTAACACCATCTGTGATTACTCTGCACAGTACTGGGTTCTCTCTTTCTTTATGGAATGAACTTCTGGCATGCCTTCCTACCTTGAAGAGCAGAAAGGGAGTCATCACTTTCTTTCATATTAAGGATAAGCAGGATTCATACATGCATGTGCTTGTTAAACTGTTCAACTCAATGGACCACATTATGTGGAAATTATTCTACTATGGGAATCCAGACCAAGAACAAAAAGGGCAGGTTTGGGGCATATCTGAGGCAAAGGTTTGTAGAAGCACCTGATTGTTTGATCATCTCCCATCTCCAGGGTCAGAGAAGAGTGAATCACAGGAAAAGAGCTGAGTGTTCTTAGAAAATTCGTATTCTGTCTCTGGGTGTGTTTTTCTCTATTTCTAAAAATGCTATATTTGGATTAAATTTTCTCTGTTACCAAGCTCTTTCGAATGCTTGCAGTTGATGATTCTGTGGTGAAGCATGCGACCCATAGGGGAACACACAGGAGGGATGAATCCTGGAGCCTACACAGGGTTCTAATGAAATAGTCCGTATGCCAGATACAGGTGAGGTGTTCAAGAATTCAGGATGCTCGCAAGAGCTATCAAACATCCAATACATGAACACACTGGTAGCAAAGGAAAACAAAGATGGTCCTAAAGGGGCTTCTTGCCTTCTACACTCTCCCATGCTCCTGACTAGTTGGTATTAGCCTGTGTCTCCTGTTCTGACAGCTTCTACTTCTGTGTTCTTTAGTTTAAACCAGAAATAAGAATGTCTTGGTTCTCTTAGTTTGTCTGTTCAGTTCTTCCTCTACCAGAGTAAAAATTAAAAAAAAAAAAAAATATATATATATATATATATATGTGTGTGTGTGTGTGTGTGTGTGTGTATGGAGAGAGAGAGAGAGAAAGGAGAGAGAGACACCAGACCTGCGCAGACCAGGTTGGCCTCAAACTTGCCATGATCCTCATGATTCAGCCTCCTGACTGCTGGGATTACAGGATGTCACATCGTGCCTGGCTTGCTATATATAACTAAATATTATCCAAGATTGATGCCTATATGTATTTCTAAAAACTGCTGTTTCTCCTATTAGAAGGCATCTTGGAAGAATAACATGAGTTTCTTTTGCAATTCTTGGTTTTTTTCCTGATTAACAAGTATCTTGTGTGAAACTGGGATTCCATTTCCTATAAGGCCATAATTCTGTAGTAGGATATAATGTTAAAAGTTTCGCAAGTCTGTCTATGATGGGGGAATCCAGTCTACCTACGTCAGTAATTTGTGTTTCTTATTTAAATGCCTGCCACAAGGTAGACTGTAAATGAGTATAATTGTTAATGACAGGAGGAGTGAATAAATGCGTAAACAAAGGACACTCTTTGGGGATAGCCATATTTCATCAGTTTTACTACATCTAACTTTCTCATTTGCATATATGTGGAAGAATTGAAACCAGCATTCAATCGCCATTGGGTAGAGACATTTCAAAGGTCTTACTGTCTATACATATGCAGATATGTCACAACATCAACTGAGTCATGCACAGTATTGGTCATAGCATTGAATTTAACTGTTGTTGGCTTTTATCTGCAGCTGCTTGATGTTTCATTTAATGGACATATCAGGAAGTAATATTGTTCCACTTGTAGTCTGATAGTCTTTCATTCATACCTTCTCATAAGATCAAAAAATATCAGCAACAAAACTTACAGGATGGATATCAACAGCTTGGAAGAAAACCAGCAAGATGGTAATGGAACACTATTTTAAGAAATGCTGCATCACTGGCTCTGGCAGAGTTTTCCTGCTTGGAAAAAACAGAAGCAGTGATGAATGTGAGTCGAGACGTTGATTCAGAAGACTTGTATTCCAAACAGGAAGAAGTGTCAGGAATTTATTTTGTTTACATTTTTTTCACAAGAACATTATACAATTAAATCTAAGTCTAAAGGAGTCTTAAAGGGTCTCTGAATAAATTCCAGCAAATTAAGTGATAAAGCATTAGGCTATAATTTGATCAGCAACATTTTTATTGGGCATTTATAAAATAATGGTGCATCATACAATGAATAGATTTTAAGTCTTTGAAATATGGTAAAATCAATAGAAGAGATATGTCTAGGCCAAGGAACTAATTATCAAGTCTTGAATCTTGCCACATAGAATATTCCTGCTTCTTCCCTAAAATTCAATGAAATGACTTGCATGACAAGGGGCCTGCATTTTCCCTCAGGGAAGATTTCCCCAAAGTTAGGCTATGCAGATGATGGGAAATAGCTTTTGCACTAGTCTGTGCGTTTTATAATCTTTGAGATTTGCAAGGGAAATCTCTGCCAATGAAGGGTAGTTTCTTCCTCTCTGTTTTATGCACAGAACAGCTGCCACCTTTTAACTGTATGTGTGCTTCTGTAGAATGGGCTAAATGGTACAGCCTTTCCTCCTTTTAAATACCTAGGTACAAGAACAAAGCAAATGAAACCGTACGCGGTGAGACTTAGCAGATTGTCTCAATCACTTTATCAGAATCCTATGAAGAATGCAAAACAATCAAGTTGTGTTCATTCTCACTCTGCTGATGAGAAAGGGCAGTTCCTGATCACAGATAAATGTCACCTCACTATTTTAGAATGTAAGATTCAGTTATTTGCTGATAATTAAATATTCTTTGAGAGAATCCTCTTCTGAGGCCCATTGTGCATTGTATGGGGGTGTAGAAAACTCTAACTGGTCACTTGCATACTTAGTGCATAAGCAAATTAATGCCTTATGTGAACAGGATGGTAGGTCTTTATATAAACAGATAAAATAAATCTCAAAGAAACCAATATGTTAGGGAAGTTAAGGCAGGAGGACTGAGTTTAAAGCAAGCTTGAAATACAAAGTGAGATCCTATTATAAAAAATGGAAAGAAAGAAGGGAAGGGAAGAAGGAAAGAAGGAAGAATGGGAAGAAGGGAGGGAGGGAGGTAGGAAGAAAGGGAGAGAGAAAGACAGAACAAAAGAATGAAAGAAAAGAGAAGAAAAAATGAGAAACCAATACATATCTTACCAATTGGTCTCTTAAAATCACTCAAGGCACAGGAATCTCCAAGGCATCTTCAAAGATAATTATTATATCCATGTGTCTACCCATAATCATAATTTTACATTCAATGGCTAATACTTTAAGTATTTCACAGGTACCAGTGGACCTGGCATTACAAACAGTCGTAGAGGTGAACACATCGGGGAAGTAGCTCACTTGTGTGCCAGACATTGTCACAGCTGTGTGCTTACTGTACAGTGTGATGGTGTACAGTAGTGCAGCGCTCAGTCAGAGCCCAGAATGTCCAGAAGCAAGAGGAAAAGCAGTGGTGACATGGAGGGGATACTAGGAAGTGCAATGCAATATACATCGTGTATCTTTGTCAAAGGTGTATGACTCACCTTGTCACACTTACAGTCAAAAGCAACTCATGGACATTCTCCTGGAGTGGAACTCACTCATGAATCAGGGACTTACTATGGACACTTCATTTCGTTGTAATTTGGACCAGGTTGATTTAGTCTTTTGTAGAATAGTGGAGCAATACCAAAAACAACCCATTTCAGAAAGCCATAACACAGGGCAAGATGCTGAGATCATGCTGGAGGATCCAGAGCTGTGTTATGCATTATTTCTAAGGTCTCATCTTTCTGATAATAACTTCTTTTCTCCTGTGCCCAGCTACTGTAACTCTTTCTCAAAATGCAGTTCCGGCATTGTGTCCACCACAAGACCCTCCGTTGTCCAACACCATGGGCTTCCATCTTCTTGGGAAAGATAATTGGCACAATGCTGGCACCCATCGCTATTTTTCCCAGAATTAAACACACTGTGACGTACTTTTTCTTAGTCTGATTCTCCTATTAGCAGTAATTTGAAGGAAGAAACACTTCCTGTAACTAGGACTAGAACACTGACTAAATCAGGGACATCTTCCAATAAATCAAGAAGCAGTTGAGAAACACATGGAAAATTACATCACACTTATTTGTGAGCACTGACAGTAGTACTTGAAGGGGCTGGTGGAGCCTGGTCCTTTTCAGCTCTCCCTACCTCATGATTGTACTAGATTTGTATCAGCATTCTCACCAGAGGCTTAGAAGCACAGGGCCAGCTGATCATGGACAGGGATCTCTAAAACTGAGCCAAAATAAACCACTTTTATCATTGCATTACTTGAGGTGTTTTCTTGCAGTGAGGGGAAGTTGACCAAAAGACCTCATTTCTCTTCAGTGCTGTAACCTGTTAAGTGAAATTTACCTTGTATCGCTTTACTTGTACTCAATTCTTCCAAATTCTTCTATCATGTGTATCAGTTAAGAAGTTTTCCAGTATAAAAAGGAAAACAAAACAAATCAGACAACACAAATCTAAGTAGCCTGTTGATGGATCTGTTGGCTCCGAGCAGTGAAGGGCAGAGATAGGAAGCTCTGGGTTTTGTCCATGGAAACACTTCCAACACCCTCAAGGACCCACACTGTTTCCATTCTTTGGATTTTCTGTGCACACTTCAGTGGCATCCTGTGTGTGACTTTCCACTGTCAGCACATGGAGTGGTCCGCACATGAAGGCAACAGTAGAATGAGAACTATGCCCCCTCCTCCTCCCTAGGAGAGAGAAACGCTCTAACCCACTCCTTATCCATACACTTACAAACTTTCCCCAAATGTCTTCAGAATTCTCCTCCTCTGTCCTTGCTCTGAGTTGGACTACATGGGATTTCCAAGCCAATCCCATTGTCACTGGAACGCTAGGGTCCGTTGATTTAGAGTTGGATTCATAAACAAATCTTTCATCAGAGATGATGGAAATAGCACGAATTCCCTCCTATCCGTCTTTCACACAGCGGGAAAATGGCAGGGTGGATGAGAAGGGGCAGCCATAGTGTCTACCACATGTCCTTGTCATGGTGCTACATCATTTTTTAAACAGTCCCGTGACAGCACAAAACCAACATGTTCCCAAACAGTTAGTTTTCCTCCTAGTCCAAGTTCTAAATATTCCTGCACTTTGAATTTCAGGGTCACTTTTCTTATTACCTCCATCACCACACAAACAGTTATTTTTTGATCCTACTTAACGCGAGACACCCCAAACATGGTGAAAGGTGAAAAAAGAAAATGAAAAGATGACAACAACAGAACATCCCAAAATATCCAGTTCATTCACACAGTAACTGTTTACGCATATTCTACCGCTTACCAGGAACTATGTATATAATTGTCTGTACTAAAATTACTAAACCAATTACTACATACATTGACCAATTACTCAAATTGATAAAATAAAATGAATTACTAAAGTGGTCACAAGAAATTATAGGAAAAACAAGTTTTGCTCCTTTCAACTAAACAAACTTTCCCATACTTACAACAAATTATGACAAGTGCTCTGGTGGCAAAGAACAGGGCTCCAGGAAAGGTGAGGTGAGAAGCAGAGTTCACACGGAGCGGGAGATAAATGAGTCTCCCTTTGAAAAGTGCTGTTTCAATCACCTGTACGTTAAACATCATTTGCATTTCCATTTTACATATGAAAGAACTAAAGCAGAGAGGTTAAGACACTTTCTGGGGACAATAAAGATGCCCTCGCACTTGGGATTTTTCTCTCATGGTTTTCTCCATGGCTGTCTGACTCCAAGATCTGTACCCTAAGTACCCCAGGATAAAAATATATCTCTTGGACAGAATTTCACTGTAGGGCCACTTAATTTCTTCTGGGAAACTCTTAAGCTAAGCTAGACATTTCTCTTTTCTATCTCTATCTCTGGGTTCTGATCTGACCAAAAAAACTCATATTTTTTTGGTGAATCCTGAAGCTAGGAGGGAAGCGAGTGGCAAAGACAGAATGTAGTGTCCAAGGGGATAAGGAACTGAGATTTGTTTATGAATCCAATTCTAAATCAATAGACCGACCGTAGCATTCCAGTTCCGCAAGGAACTAAGGAACTGAGAAGATCCCAGTTGAAGAGGGGTATAGCACAAGTCAGGAGCAGAGTGCTTCAAGGAAAAAGATGGATGACTTGGCGCAGTGCTGCTAGGGCTCAAGTGAGATGAAGCCAGAAGAGCAATGGTCTAATCTGGCAAATGTGGATGTCACTGAGGATGTCCTGAGCTGGAGCGGTACCAGTGGGATGATGGGAACGGAAGAAAGATTGGAGTAGTCTGAAAAACGATCACAGGATGACTAAGTGGAGGAAAATATTATGTGTACACACGTCTCTGAGGAAGTTTTGCAGTGAAGTAGAACAGTGAAGCAGGTGACCATTGCAGAAAACTCTACATTTATGGGAGTGAATAGTTCATTTCTATTTTTGTTTGTCTATTTGTTTTTGGGTGAAATTGGAATTCTAGCTCACACTATCTGGAACTCTACAAAGGCACATGTTTGTCTTATTTTGTTGTTCATTTTGGTTTTTTAACCAATATGTCCCCAACTCATAGAAAAACACCTGATACATAGTACTCATTAAATTGCAAATTAAATGAAGTGATTACTAGGTCATGATGGGTGGGAGTGGGAAATGTCAGTTATAGAATATGAGACCAAAAGTGCTGAAGAGAAACCTTTCAGGAGGAGCAGTACTTACATTCAGCACACATGTGAAGGGTTTGACATTTGCCAGAAGCAAGGACATTTTTCCAGTGTAATGAGAATAGGAAAATATGGGAGAAGAGATGGGAGTTTCTAGATTTGGGAGGAAGTCTTGATCTCAGAGCTTTCAGAGATTCTTTGCAAATGAGATGCTCAGGTGAAAGTAAGGAGGGGAATGTGAACACTGTTGCCATCGTTACTAAGAGCCAAGATATAACTGTTAAAGAAATGGAGTGAAATTTCTGGGCACTTTAAGGCCGTGTCACATCAGCATACACCCACAGCCTTTTTTCTTGTGGGCTATTTCCCAACTCCCTTAATCTGCATAGATGAAGTGTGCTGGGGGCTGGGGCTGACTGGGTGCAGAATTTTACCATATACATTGAGAAGCGAAGTTGTTGAGGATCTTTATTTTTTGTAGAGTAGGAAAAGGGATGATGTGAAAAGTGGTAGGCAGCATAGGAAAAGAAAAATGAGTCCTTCAGGATGAGCTCGAAAGACTGTCTTAGGAGCCGGAAGGACGGGAGGTCACGATCAGACGTCGGGTATCAGAAGCTGCGATGGTGGAGGCTGGCTGGCTGCTTCACGTACTCACCTTGTCTGGACACTCTCTCTTCCTCCTCGTATCTCTGTAACCTTTAGATTTTTTCTCCATTTCCCCTGCGTTTGACTGTGTCTGAGCCCTTTTTACATCACTCAGCTGCTGTACCCTCCTCACACACCTCCCTGCCTTCAGGGCTCGTCTCTGCCTTTTTTGCTAATCCAATCTTCCCTGTGCTGATATCTGACTGATTTTTGTCAAGACAGCGTCTCCGTCATGCAGTGTCCCTGCTCAAGGCTCCGTGCTCTGTCTGGGGAAGTCACAAACCTCACCCCGGCCTGTGAGACTTTTTATTACTTCGTCTCACTTTGCATATGAAATTATTTTCCAGTAGTTCCTTGATAGGAGCTCATGTTTTACTCTCCCTGTCTTGTTCCATCTCCCCCTTCAGTGCCTTTACCAGGAAACTCCTTCCTCCCCATGATTTTAATCTAACTCTTCCTTTTGCTGCTATTTATATTTTCCTAAAGATTTATTTCAGGGTATCTTGTTCTGTCTGCCAAAGACTTCTGTCAGCCTTTATGTCTTTGTTTAATGTTATGATGATTACATCAGAGAGATCCACATTTAAAGCTTCAAGATCCTTTCCTTATTTATCACATTATAACAGGAAATCATAATAACAGCGATAACTATAAGAATAATAATGACAAACTCAATGCCTAAATATGGCAAAAGCACTATTAAGTTTTACATACTGTTCCGTTTAACACGTGTTAAACTAATTGTCACAGAGAGAAATATTAGTTATAGTTAAAGACAAACAACACTGCTATTTGGAGAATCAGAAGCTAGCAACAATATCAAAATGCATTACCAGTTGTAATCCCAGCACTCTGGGAAGCTGGGGCAGGAGGAACCCATGTTTGAGCCCAGCCTAAGCAGTTTAAAGGTTTAGTGAGACCCTGTCTCAAAATAAAGGGCTGAGTCTGTAGCTTCAGTGTGAAGGTTGTATTAATTCTCTAGTACAACAAACAAATGAGCAGAATTATCTGCACTATGTGATGCAGTTAAGTGACTGTGTGTCTGTGTTTTTTCCCTGGCAAGCTATCTGCTTTCTGTGCTTCCTGTGAAGCAATCAGAATATTCTAGGTTTCTGGAAGTGTAACTGTGAAGGACAGGAGGAGACGAAGAGGCCAGTTGTTTTAGGGACACCCTTGCCACATGGGACATGTGGAGAGAAACAAAATTGGGTGAAATCACAGGCACTGGGAGCAGAAACAGCATGAGTGACTGTAATCTTCTCCACAGGATGGGTGCTCGGATTTTACCGCAGGCTGTGAGTACCTCTCTCAGAGCATCCCCTGAGACAGAGAGCCTTTTCCTGGGTGAGTGTGGTACTTCGCCACTTGGATGCACCCAGAGTGCCATCCTGTGGCCTAACATGTGCTGTGTTTGTGTGTGGTTGTGGCGGCCTGTGGCATTTTTAAGGATCTCTAGGAGAAGCAAAAATACAGTGGAAGTAAGATTTATCAAAGATTCCTAAAAGACTTGCCAGCAGGAGGAGGGGTGCCAAAGAACACCTTACAATTCCTTTCAAATCCATTCCAATTAGAACCCTCATCTGGCCCTTGCTGCTTCTATTCTGGTGTCTAATTCCTAGTTGCCTTTCCATTCCTCTGCCGGTTTCCATGGCTCCTGCGCCCTCCTCTCTCAGATGCACATTAGCAATGATGTTTGCTTTTGTCTTAATTTCAAAACAGATTTTAAAATGCTAATATTTGGAATGTCAAGAGATTAGGTAACTTGACTTAAGGAAATAAGGCATTTCACACTTGGGCAAACTGTGGTGGAACAATGCCTCCCAAACAAAGATGCACTGGCTCCTTCCCACCACCTAAGGCACGGAAAATCATAGGAAGTGAAATGTGACAGATTATTTTAATTCCTTCCCTTCTTTGGAGGAAGGTTACAAGGAAACAGGTGCTTGCACTTGCTTCTGGGGGAAGTACAGAATGCTGCAGAGTTTCCGGATGATGGTTTTGTATGGTAAATAACGAATAATTTCAGTGTTTATATATGTTGACCCAATCAGTCATGCTTTAGAAATTCCTCTCTGAGAAATGGACAAAAGAGTCCATAAAAATGCCATGTTTGTGTGATTTATACTAACTTTACAATCTTCCCAAAACTTGATTATCTGACATTGGGAGATTGGTTCAATAAGGTGCAGAACATCGTACAATGGGAATGTTGAACAATCACTGAAAATGATTTCATAGAAGAAAGAGTATTTAATGACAGGGGAAAATATTCTCATTATGTTTAGAGGCAACAGCAAATTACAGAATTAGTAATTTGCATCTTGCAGAGGACAAATAAAGGGCCAAGGACTAAAGGCACGCTATTCCTAATGAGAATTAGAAGCCAGCACAGAGAACTGATCAAAGGGATCAGAACAGCGCTTCCTGATACTGTCACTCCTTAAACTTCTCGCCCCGAAGGACTCATGCCCTGAGACACAGGTAGACCCACATAGAGCTATTGCCCCCTCTAGGCTGAGGACCAGGCTCCCCTTGTCCATTCCTTTCCTCATTGTCACCAGGAAAGTGAGTTAGCCCTCTCTAAGGGGAAGGAGTAAGCAACAGAGGGCTGAAGGATGAACTCGTTCCTGCACCTCTTCCCACCCGGAGATGGAAGTTTCTTCCTTTCTTCTGCAATAGAGGAGTGGGACATAGGTTTCCTACTCAGTGCTCTGTAGCTTTTGATTGCTTCTTGAAGAGTTTAGGATTTAGAAGGAAAAGAAAGGACTGTGACCACTACCACCTACTGAAGACCTATTAAATATGTGCGTGGTCTACAAAGTTGAGTAGTTGTATGAATCACTGGATATGTAAAATGACTGGATGGAACCAATCACAATAATGCAAATATTTTCTTTAGTGATCATGTACCCTTTTTGTAAATTACATGCACATACACATATACATAGATGTAATATAAATTGTGTAATATATAAAGCAAGACGTTTATATATATTTTATTTCTTTGTGACATTATCAAAGTACCTTTATATTTAAAAAATATTAGATGTCACTGCTAAGTGAACTCATCTCATACCTGTGTCCTAAAATTCTCTGTGCTTGTAAACAAGCATCTCCTAGGAAAGAACAAGTATTTCTCATTTAAGGGAAGCAGCTGATGCCCAGAGATGCTTGTGGAGTGACAGCACTCCCATTGTGCATGTCGGTAGAAATGTAGTTTTGTGTTATTGGTTGGTTCATTGATGTGCAGCATGACAGGGAGGAAGAAGGAATCATTTATGGCTAGGAATGGATGATTGTCACCAAAGTGATGCTTCTTTCCAGGTTTCCCAGAACTCACCTTACTGTCATCTCCTGGGACTCATCATAGATCTGTCCTGTCACCTCCTCTTTTAGGATTTTGACGAATCAGTGAATATCAAGATAGAAAGTATTAAAATACTTTAGTAGGCCCCTAAATGAAAGAACTTAACAAGGCATAATTTTAGAGATGAATCAGTTATTAAAAGACTATCAATAAAATAATATCAAAAAATATTTGACATCATGTGTTTGGTGCTATACTACACTGTTTACATATCTTATTTGAGCGCCTCTGACAAGAACCCAAGAGAGAAATAAATTGTTGTGCACTTTCTGTAAGTGAGAAAGCTCAGAGGCAGAGTTTTAGGAAGGTTTTTGGGGTCAGGCAGTAAGTCCATGACAGAGCCGAATTCCTTCTTAGGAAACTGTCTCCCAACCTGATGGTCTTTGCTACTAGCCCAAGCATATTCCACAGCCCTGTTCTAAATGTGATGTGAATTAACTTTGAGGAGTCCTCCTGCAGTTTGGAAATAGGAGGACACATTCATGCATTATTTTCAACTCTGAGGAATCCTATCAAAGTCAAATGAGTGTTATTAAAAATAATCAAAACAATATCCCAGTCATCAGGGACACATTTGTGTTACAGGAAAAAAACAGCTGCTGCTTGAAATAGGAACCCAAAGCAATATATAATCACGTAATGAAATGAGAGGAGGGTGCTGTCTGACTCAAGGACCCACTGTCATTTGAGACCCTAGGTTTATCTTCTTGGAGCAGATCTTGGGTTTAAATCAGTTCATCGAATGCCATGACTTCCTGGTTTTTTAAAAATTTAAATATGAAAATATGCAGCCTGAGAAACCTGGGAATCTAGTCTTTTTAATATGAAATTTAACTTAGGGAAAAGCATGGCAGAAGAACCCTAGAACCTCTACTGGATTTTTTTTCTAAAGGAACATGAAATTAAATATTGGTAATCATTTGACATGCTTTTAAATGTAGACTCTAAATCTATCCCATCACAGAACCTTCCAGATGTACCAAGCATTGGTGTGACAAGTGAAATGGTGAAATGCCTTAAAAATGATGAGAAACCTCGCTTCCCAAACCAGATGACAGATACAAAAGTTGGCAGTGTGTCTAAAAGAAAACACAGCATGCAGAGGGAGATCTAAAAATACTGTAAACAAAAACTGAACGACAACTTGGAATTTCACTTCAGAAATGTTGTGGGTTTTAAAATAGTACCAGTGACTTCTTTTTCCCTCTTACAATGAAATTTGATGGATTTTTGCTGTACAAGATTTAAAAAAAAATACTTGTGTCATTCTTTGTAAATTATATATATTTCACATATACATGTGTATATTATCATCCTGATTTGCATGGGCTTTTTAAATATGTTACTCTCTCATAGGACCAAATTGAGCTCCTCAACCTCTGCTCAATGAGCTAATTGATTTGTGTGTCTTTGATAGCATTTCATGCAGGCTTGGGACAAGAGGTCAGATAAGAGTGGTCGTTCTCAAACTGTATCAGAATCCTCTGGAGAGTTCTAGAAAACACAGACAGCTGGTCCATGCCCAGATTCTCTGCGTTTGTGTGTCTGGGGAGAGGCTCTGATAGTTTGTGTCTCTGGAAACTCCCTAGATGATATCCTTGCTGCTGGTACCAGGACCACACTTTGGAAACACCTGTTCTTCCTCCAGGAAGAGGCAGCCGAGTTTCTACCCTGCCTCTGGCTTTCATGTCTCTTCATGAAGATCAGTGTCGGTAACGTCTGAATTGATGCTGTGTGTGTATTGCTGGTGTGGTGAGAATGATGGTTTCCAAACCTTTCATCACTAACAAACTTAGCTGAATTCATAGATTTAGAAGTGAAAGAATGAGTGAATTATGGACTTTGGTGTGAAGAGAGTCAAATGCCCAATATAGGGCATAAAACACTCCAAATTTCTTGACTGAAGCATAAATTTAAAAGTGCTCAACTTGAGTACGTGATACATGCTCAAAAATATCAGAAACGAGAAAGGAAAACAACACAATGCTGAACAAACAAAAAAAATTTGGCCCCCAAAAGTAATTCTGATGATCCAGAAAATAAACCATGGGAGTAAATAAGCCATTCTAAGGACAATATCTGCATGTCTCTGTAATTACTCCTCATTGTGGGCAGCTTATAGTCACCTGTAAGTCCTTGGCAAGATGGCAGTGGTGAAACTCAGACAGCCAGCTCTTGAATGTGTATGATACAATACAAATTGGCTAGGATAGTGTTCAAAATTTACTGTAGTGGCTGTAGAATATATTTTCCCTTCAGGCATATCTTTAGGTTATATCTAGGATTGAAAAATTGGAGTGAATCCGTGAAAAGAGGAAATGAAATACAAGCTATTGTATTGGAGGCTAGAAGTTTGGAGAAGAATGTACTGCATCTGAGTGAAGTCCAGAGCGATAAATTCTGGTAGCTAGCTGTACCATTTAGCTAATGAACATCTCTGGGGCTAGAGGGAGTCGATCTTCCCTTACACCGGAGCACCTCTTCCCCCTCCTTCCTTCTTCCTGCCCTCCCTCTCCCCCATTCTTCTTTCCTTGTTTCTCCCTCCCTTGCTCCCTTCCTCCTTCTGTCCCTCATTTCTTCCTTACCGTTCAGTATATCCAACAATTACCCCTGACAAGCTCTGAGTATGCTGGACCGGCTTTGAAGTTACTGCAGTGATCGGGACAGATGTGATGTTTGCTGACATGGACCTTATAGCCATTAAAGAAAAATAGATATGAAGAAAATTTCTATGAAGAAATAGTGTGGATGGAAGAGGTATAAGACAAAGGGCCTGATCTTATGCAGGAATAAGATAGGCTTGTCTGGGTAATGGAATTTTATACTCCCCGCTTTGAGGCAAATAAGAACTTTGCCTCCTCTACTCCTTATCCCCCACCCATAGAGAACTGCCTGACACATCACAGACAGAGGACACACATGTGCTGGGTGAAGAATTCTGAGCTCTACTCATGATTAGAGCTGCCTAAGTAAAAGGCAAAGTGATAGTAGGAACATTCTAGGAAGGTGACAAACGATGTCATTGTGCCAGATATGAACTAAGCGTATGCACTTTGGCTGTAGTTCCATAAACATATGGTAGCTACTAGCCAAGTATAGCTATGAAACACCTGAAATATTAGTGACATTCATTAACCCAAGCTGAGACATACTATAAGTATAAAACGTACAACAGGTTTTGGTGAATTAATACAAATAATATAATATAGAATGATCCATTAGTAAATTTAAAAATATTGATGGCATATGGAAATTATTTTGCATATATTGTGTTAAATAAAACATACTATTAGAATTAATTCCACTTGCTTTCAATGTGGTCACTAAAAAGATTAACACTGCAAGCCAGATGTGAGGCTTACACCTATAATCCCAGCTCTCAGGGAGGCTGAGGCACAAGGATCATAAGTCTGAACCAAGCCTAGGAAATGGAGCAAATTATCAAGACCTTGTTTCAAAATTAAAAAATAAAAAGGCCTGGAGGTGTAGCTGTCTTAGTTACATTCACCACTGCTAGGACAAGTGCTTGACCATAATTTAAGGAAAGAGGGATTCATTGGGACTCATCTTGCAGAGGCTGTAGTCCATAGTCAGCTGGCTTCAAGGCAGAGCGGCATGGCAGAGGGGACACAGATGGCGGCATGGCAAAGGGATGTCAAAAGAAAGAGAGCGAAGGAGGAGGGAGGGAGATGGCTTGTAGGCCACACCTCTGTGACCGCCTCCTCCAACTGGGCTTTGCCTCCCATCATCACAGTTAGCTGTAAAGTCAACAGTGGGCTGATCTACTCACTTGTCTCATACTCCCATGATGCAATCATATTTCAAAAGTGCTACCTATGAGCAGAGGAGACCTTGGGGGGGGCATCCAGACATAAACCATAATAGTTGCTCAGCATGAAGGTCTTGGGTTCAATCCCCAGTAAACCCCAAAAAGAAAATAACATTCCCTCAGGGGCCTGCATTATATTTCTGTTGTACAGCCTTGATCTATAGTGTAATATATATGAAGTATTTTTAAGGGAGTATCCTATGAGGACAGTCTGACACTCACTGCAAACTTTTGCTCTGTGATCTGAGATATGCAACCAGGGCATCCCATTTGTTCTGGCATTACAGTGAGTCCCTTCACAGAGAAAAAACATGCATCCTGCTGAAATGCTGTTATGTTATAAAAACTGTTTTGATCTATTATTTGATTGTCATATTGAGCATCTCAATATAAAGATCTTACTGTCTAAGAATGCTGCTGAGTGAGTAGATGTCAGCAGCTTCTGGAAAGTGCGGCAGTGGATGTAAATGCCTACCGTGTTTTTTTCAGGAGTCCCATTGCTCGTTTGTTTGCTCAGGAGAGGTAATGTTGATGGGGTGGTTTTGGCTTTACAGTGAAGTAGTGATATATTGAGGCAAATTGGTTTTCTTTTTCAAGAAAAAATAAACTACGAGAAATGAAAGTGGCGTGGGACCATTCCCTACTGATATAACTTCAGCTTATAGGTCTTTTAAGTCACTGAATAGGAAAAAGGTCTAATGATTAGACTCTTTATATTCTGAATACATTCAGAGGGATTGCAGGTCTCGAAAGCAAAGTAATATGCTGTAAAAGTGGATTCTGAGGTCCAGCATAAAGAGCTGGAAGCCCGAGAATAGCTTGCATATTTGCCATCATTTTCAGTGAAGGGGGCTCTCCGCTTTCCAACACATAATACATGAAACTACGAACATGCAACAACAAAGCAATGGCCTCCTCTGCCCAAACCTAGAAATGTAAATGTTAGCAGCAGTACTGTTGGGTTAAAAGAATTCAAGTGTATGTTAATGCCTAATGCTTATATAGCTTTACTTTGTTTAGACAATACTTTAATTCTCTTATTCTGTCCCTTATTCACTTGGAAGTATGAAGGGAAAAAGCACTAATATTTTCTTGAAGGAGGACAGACACATGACAAAACACTCTCGCTGTTTTCAGGCAAACTAACTGGGCCAAACTTAATATACTACATAGCTCGTGTCCCAAACATGTATCAAAAATCAGCCAGGCATCTTGAGCCACCATACCTTAATAAAAGCGGTTGGATATTTCACGTACCCTCTGAATCTCCTCTGTGAGATTTTCAGCTTGATTAAGATAGAACCACATTGCCATTGGACTGTGGTTTAGTGAGGCAAGAATGTGTTTTTCCTATTTGTGTAAAGTTCAAGGACTTTTTTGTTCATTTTACTTTAGGCATAATGGGGCTGGGGATATAGCTCAGTGGAATAAGTGCCTGCCTAGCAAGCGCAGGGTCCTGCGTTTGATCCCCAGTACCGCCAAAAACAAACAAACAAACAAAATACTTTAGGCATAATGTCCTGATATTCAAAGTTAGACCATTGGAATTCTACCTCAATCAATCCTCCTAAAAGCCTGATAGATAGATAACATTGGTTAAATATTTATTGAGTGCCTAGTACATTCCAAGGCAGGTCTCAGTTTAGTAATATTAGAAATGAGGTCTCATCCACATTTGAAGTACAGAAAAATCCTTAGCCAAGATTGCTCAAGAAAACTAAACAAGGTAGAGAAATGAATTCAAGGCCAAGGTCAGGCATTGCGGGGGGGGGGGGTTAGTGTGATAGAGTTCTGCTGGCACCTGCTCAAGTAGGAGTTCACAAGGTTAATTTGCTCTATGCTTCTGAAACCCAAAAGAGGTAATTTGAGAGGGCTATGAAATATCTTCTCTGAGGTTAGGGAAAGCTTTGCGGAAACAAAGAAAGCTACGAAATAGACATGCCAAAGGTGATAAAGAAAGATACTGAGGGAGTGGAGCGGCGGAGCCCAAAGCTTGAGGAAACATTAGCCTTCTGTATAGTTCAATAAGTATGATGGACTATAGCTGTTTGTTAATGTAGGCCAACCACTGTTCTAAGATAGCTCAAAGAAAATATTTACTTCTCAGTAATAGTAGGAGGTGAAGAGCAGTTGAGTGGTTCTTCTTCATGCTGTCATTTGGGGAAGGCAGGAACCCAGGTGCAGAGAGACACCACGGTCTCCCACGTATATCTTTTCAGATTATTCTTGGCAAACTTTATAGAAAAGGGAACATGGAAACATTGTCTTCACCTTCTCTGTGTTGCTATAATGGAGAGCCACAGACTTCCATTTATAAAAAATTTAATCTCTCTCAATTCTGGGGGATGGAAAGTCAGGCGCAAAGGTGATAGCATCTTGCTGTGTCATTCTCTAGTAGTCGGTAGAAGGGCACAACAAAAACAAAACCAAACAAAAACCCAGGGAAGAGAATGAGATAATGAAGCTTTTATGCCACCCCTACCCACATGGCAGCTAGCTCCGTCCCAACACGACAGTGCTAGCCATTCGTAAGTGCAGAGCCCTCCTGTTCCAGTCATTTCTTAAAAGTCTCACCTTTCAAAACTCTAGAATTGGGATGAAGTTATCAACACAAGAAATCTCCGGGGACACATTGAACCTATCAGTAAACTACCTTTGGAGCCGCCAATTTGTGCTCCCTCTCACAGGCAAAATACACTCATTCCACTCCTGTAGTCTCAAAGTTTTCATTCATCCCAACACCAACTCAAAATGCCAAAGTCCAGCGCATCACTTGAACAAAATATAGGTGAGATTCAAGGCATGGTTCATTCCACGACAAATTCCTCTCCAGTCGTGAGCTTGTGAAATCAATAGGTTTTGCTACTACCTTCCATAGTAAAGAAATAAAATGAATAACCTTTTCCATACAAGAGAAGCAGTAATATAACTGTCCAAAGTCAGAGCAAAACCCACCAGAGAAAACATTAAGTTTGCAAGCAGGAAATACTTTTCCTTAAGTCCATGTTCTCCCCCGGTGTGAGGCTGCAGGCAGCCCCCCACCTCTAGAGCTTGCTCCCTCAGCAATTTTCACTAGCTGGACTCATGCCTGCAGCTTTTCCAGGCTGTAGTTGCATAGCGGTGGGGCTACAGTTCTGGGGTCTTTGGAATGGCCCTGTATCCATAGCTCCACTGGGATCTGCTCTACTGAGGAAACTCCGTGATGCCTCTGTGCTTACAACGGGTTACTGCTTGTGCCCCCTTGTGGTCTGACACACCGTACGAAATCTAAATACAGGCTGCCATGGCCCCCATAGTTTATGCATGTTGCTTGTCTACCAAGCTGACACCCCAAAGATTGTACCAAGTGTCTTCTTTACGCCCTCGGAGCTCAGGGGATTGTTTACACCATCATTTGCACTCATTTGAGTCTCAGCTGAAGCAACCAAGGAGCCAAGGAGCATGGCACATATGGAGAACAGAGGCCCCAAGGCTGCCCAGGGCCATGAATGCTTAGATCCCAAGGGAGCTTCTCAGAAAACCTTGTCTCCAGGTCCTTCTATGGGCCCATGTTGGGAGAAGCAACCTTGAAGGCTTTTCAGATACCTTTGGAGTCCTGTTCTGTTGCTCTGATGAATAGTGATGAATAATGCCTTGAACCCTCTTATCCATGCTAATCTTCTTAGACAAAGGCTGCTTGGTCATATCCTTAGTTTGCCATCCTAATGATTCCTTTTCACTTTTTGCATGGGCAGACTACGAATTTTCCAAAAATTTTCAGTATCTTTCTCCCATTTCCATCTGATATCGCATTAGACTGGCCTTAACTATCCATGATTTTTTTTTTAACTAACTTTCTGACCTCAGTGACGTCAGTAACATCTAAGTTCCAGACTTTGCTAACATTTGTGTGAGCCCCTCAGCAAAATTGCATATAACAATCCACTCGTGCTAATAGAAAAATTTTCCGTTTCTCCATATTCTTCCAACTTTTGCTCATTATCTAGTTGCAAAGCTATTTCAATATTTTCAAGTGTTTGTTCCAGCTACAGCCTCCCTCCTCAGTACTAATTTTCTGTCTTAGTCTATTATACATTGCTCCAACAGAAAACTACAGACCGTGGAATTCATAGAGAGAGGGTAATTTAACTTCCCACAATTGTAGAGCCTGGGAAGCCCAGTGTGAAGGTATTGATGTCTGCTGAAGCCTGCTTGCTGCACCGGAGTTCCTTGGTGGTCGGGCAAGGCCACGGCCACACCTACAAGCAAGAGAGTGTGTGTGCACGTGTGCATGTGTGTTGAGGGCTGAATTCATCCTTTTATTGGAATCACTCCCACAATAACCAAGATATTGTCTTAATAACAATATTAGTCCATGAAGGTTCTGGCCTCATGACCTAATCACCTCTTAAAATTCTTACTTTGATTTGGGAATTAAATGTCCAGTACATGAACTTTGGGACACATTCAGCCCATAGAAATTATTTAAAAGATTTTTATGAATTGTTCCTGGACAGGGTGCACAGCACATTTTCTTTATTACTGGTAGATCTCAGTTCCTTACCTACACCTTAATGCCAAGGAGACTTAAAATGTAGTGTAAGGTACAATGAAATGAAATGAAGAACCCCAAATCAGCAAGTAGTGATCCCTACTAGATAGTGTCAACTGATCATTGATCCTGTGCACCCTAACAGAATCTAACTTTTGCCTTCGGATCACTTTGAGGGGTTCACCCAATGCCCAGTATCATCCCAATACCAGTAACATTTTAGTTTTCTCAAAATACTGTACATATATTCAGCTAGATCCTTGACTTTGACTTCATATGTAATAGCTCTCTGGGAAAGTGCATAACTAAGTATAATATTTCTTCCTCTTGTTCATCTTGTAACTCAGCAGGCAAAGTCATGAATATGGTGATAACGCTGTAGCTTTAAGAAAGTGTGCTATCCTCTTGGTCTCAGACTCAGTGCTGCAAAAAGAAACAAAAAACTATGACAAAAACCCTACCTCTCCACACTGTTATAAGGACTGAATGATTTCTAAAATGTAGTAACAAAATTGTGAATCTTAGTATAGAGTCCCAACTTTTTCATGTTGAAATATCTATGAATTCCTATTTATGAAAAATATATTTAAAAACCAAGAAAATAAATTGAGTTTTCTTAACGATGTTTTAATATCTGTCAAGACAGTAATATATTTTCCTTTACTAATGCATAGGACTAATATTAAGAATCAGTTATGTCCCTACCCAATTCCATGGATGGTGCAGTATCTAGGGTCATATTTAGTATATAGTTATTGATCTCTACATACATGTTGAATATAAACTTCCTCAATCAAATCAATTCACCACCTAGACTTGTTGCAAGCTAAATCACTGATGATGGTACTAAGACAATGACATGCAGTTTTCCTACTTAGGATAGGACTGTGACAAGGGAAAGAACTTGAATAGAGGCATATAAACCTTGCCTGCTAAATCAGTTTGAAATAAAGCTGATAACTTCTTTTATTTCTTGTTTTCCCTCTCACTGAGATATTTAGTACAAGTGTCTTGGCTGATGGATCTATGGGAAAATGAAAAGCATTTTCTACAGTTCAGTAAGGTTTCACAAGATAATGGTTTACACTCATAGACACCAGCTGGCATGGTGACCATGGCCTTTGGAGCTTCCAAGATCACAGTAAAAGTGTGAAAACCAGAGAGAGAAAGGGTGAATAGAGAGAAAGGGCAGTTTCAGGAACAGCTGCCTTCTTGACACCTTTCCCACCTAGGGGTTACCTCATTCAAAGTCTTCAAACAAAGCCAGGAAGAAAGGCATTTGTGTTGGGACCATGTCTACTGCTAAAGGCCTAGAGAAAGCCTTCTCCTCCCTGCTGTGCTTCACATGGAGATAAAACTTAGGCTCTCTATTATGCATTTGTGCCAAACTCATACCTCCACCCAGCTATCCTACTTCCGAGGGAGAGTGCATTCTATCTGGGTCAACTGATGATCCAGCCTTGACTTCAATTTCCCACCTTCTCTTCCTCAGTCTGCAAGTATGTGCTGCACTCTAAAAATGTCTCATTCCCCTTTCATGCACATATATTGCAAAGAAATAGGAAGAAAAGTTGACCGTAAATAGGGAAAAATGAACCAGATTATTATGGAGAGTGATAGCTGCTAAAAATAATAAAGAAGGGATGTATGATAGGAAGTAAGGGATGAATGTTGAGTTCAGATAAGAAGATCAGGAAATGCCCTTTCACAGAGAAGGATGTGAACTGCCAGCTGACTCATGAAAGCAGGGCAAGGAAGCGGCCTTCAGAGCCCTACGGGCAGGTTCTTTGGGGAAAGAGAACAGCAAGTACTAAGGCACTGCGTGGGGACAGGCACAAGGCAGAAGTCCCTTGTGTTTGGAATGGATTTGTCACTGAGACACAGTATTCTAAACACATAACCAAAGGAGGAGAGGCTCAATGGCTCACGATTTCAGAAAGGCCAGTCTTGGCATGGTTGGTAGACTTCTAAAGGAGAGATGGCATGATCAAGGGGCATAGCAGATGAAAAGCTGTTCACATCATGGTGACTGGTAAGCAGAGATAGAGAACAGGGGAGAGGGGAAGGAGATCTACCTTCCAAATCATGCCCTCAGTGACTTGCCTTTTCTGACCAGACCCCACTTCCTGCCAAGTCAGATGTATCAACCCCAGTGACCCCAGCACCTCCCAAAAGATCTGCCTATTAGTGTATGGGGACTTTGGAGGACATCCTCAATCTAAACCATAACAAAGTTAATAAGGCTACAGGTTGTGGAAAGGACAGGTGCCAGTTCACTTCTTTCTGAATCCCAGGAGTGAACACATTAAGATGTTATTCTGAGTGCAACAAGAAAGAGACCACTTTTACTTAGGGAGAGCAGCAATTTCTTACATGTGGCTCACTATTCTGTATTAGTGAAAGTCCTTTGTCTCCTCTCTTGAGCTCTGCAGTCAAACCCTTAGTTCCTAAATCTGTTGAATTACATGAGAAATGGAGAATCATGAAAAGAATTTTAATAAGATTTATTGACACTCCCAAATTGTGAATCTTGAATAGCAGTCTTTATTTCTTTGTAATTTTCTTTCTGTTTAGGATAAAGGGTAAAATCTCTTTTTGGGGATTGTAATGAAGACCTTTTATTTAATGTATCAGAAATTACACCATTATGAAGGTCTGAATTCCAAAGGGTGATTGCTAAAGAGCCATGTTCTTTCTTGGAGGCATGTGCCCCATTTAAAAACACTTATATTTGAAAGCATGAATGAAATAGTTAAGGGAATTGGTGCTAATTAGGAGCGGTGCGCTTACTATAAACTTCTGCCCTCTTTTCCTTCTTGTTATGTTTTCTATGAGTTTTATGCAGAACACTGGCAAAATGCTTTTTTGTGTATAAAAAATAGATTTCAATTTTTTGTCTCCCTGATTTTTGCAGCTCCATTTGATCCATTTTTATCCATATATAAGAACTAACAGTTATAAGGGGAAAGGAAACCATACATTATTTCAGTTAATTTATAAAACCCACAGCTAGAAATCACAAATACATCAGTGTTGATTTACAGAAAACAATAGCTTTGTGATACACTGCATTTGAAATTTGAGGTTGGTATGATTTGGGTTTTATTTTTACTTTCCATTCCATCTACTCCTTGTAATTTATATGGCAATGTCACAGAAACTCTCGCTACCACGTTTTTCTTCCTTCCTAGAACTGCTTTTAAGTCAGGTTTACTAAAGAGCTGTTTGGTAACAAGCTTTTGATAGTGGTTCATAAAATCTCTTGGGAAACTTGATGAGGCTTGTGATTGTTGTTTTGTTAAACGTGCTTTATTCCCATTCATTATGCATTCTTTTGGCTTTGGTTTTAGCTTCGGTTTCAGAACTTTGGGTGTGAGCCTACACTAAGTGGTACCCACCCTGTAAGTGATGCAGCACCCTTGGGTATGTTTGCTGAAGCTGGCCTACTTTCATGGCTCACAATGCAAAAGAATGCGCTTGTCATTGTCTGTAGAGTTTTGGAATTCCCACAGCCCTGGGATACAAATGAAAGCAAGCATTCAGGGTTGATGCCCCTTGACCATGAGTGTGGTGAAAACTTGTAGGAATAAGTAGAAGCTCCCCAGTTGTTACCCCATAACAAATAAAATATAAAATACACAGGTTAAGCAATACTTTGTCATGAGTTGCTGGTCCAAAGCAAAGATGTAAAGGGTGGAAATGATGGGATATTGTCTGATGGAAAAATAGACCAGCCAGAGCATTTCTGCTGGGGTTTTATTTGTGGATTCTACCAATTGTAAAGGTAATAGACGATAAAACCAAGCAGAATCTGGGCTAAGTGTGTAGTGCAGTATCACCCTCAAATTGCAATGTAGCATCATGAATATTAGTAAATTAAAATATAAATATTAATGCAATTTATCCTTTTCCCCAATAAGTTTTCTGTCATACTTTGTGGTATAAGGGATCAAACTCAGGACCTTGCACTTGCCAGGCAGGTCCTTCTGCCACTGAGCTATATCCCCAGCCCCTTCTGTGATACTTTTGAGAAGGGTCTTTTGTTTTGCTGGTTCTCTCTGTCAAAATATATGGAAATACAGTAGGGTTTACAGAAAGAGAAAATACATGGATTTCCTTAGTGAAAAGCAGCTGGGAAGGGGAGGGAAAATTAAGAGAAAATATTAAGTAATAAAGAATAGGGTTTTGCAGGGCTTTAGGAGAAAAGGAAGGAAGCAGAGTAGCTACTAGTGGCATTAGATTTGGGGAAGATCAAGGCATAAATAACTTTGAGAAATTTTGCTGTGTAAAGAGATAAGGTTTGCTGAATATTGCGAGATGCCATTTTCCATTAATCCCTCTGTATACTTGGAAAAAATTTTAGTAAAAATATCTATATTTTTCTTCATTTCTCTTGAAGTTTAAATTGTGCTTCTTTCCAATGCATCACCATGCTGAGATGGGATCTTTCTATTTGACAGGCTTATAGATCAAGATTTTTGATGGAGAGCTTAAGGCGCTATATCAATAAATTAGGTTATGCAGATAAAATAGAATATGCAAAAAAGAATAAAACTTTTCACTGCTACCCTACCATAAAACAAGATAATAACCTATATAATACTTTGTAACCTGCTTTTACCACATATTTGTATAAATATATGTGTTTACATTAAAATGTATTCATTTTCCTACTTCTGTGCAACTGTTTGCTTCTGAATACTTAGTTTTTATAAATGGCACTGTAATGAATATCCAGCCAATGTTTATACTAACTCATTTTGCTAGGACAAGAACTGATGAGGGATAAATTATTTGAAAAGAAACAGACAAAATCATAAAAGGTACCTTATAACTTTTTGGAGTGAAATGCCAAGTTAGCTGAAGCAAATCAAAGGAGAAACTAAAGCAACTAAACAAAGCAGAGAGTTTCCACATCAAAAAATGTGAAAATTGTGCAAAGAAATCCAAATAGTATGATAAAATAAATCAAAAAGTTTCCACAATTGTTATAAACTCTTTTGTGAAGTCTGTACTATCACTGAATGAACTGGTGACATGTTAGAAATATGGCAGAAGTGGATTAAAATATACCTAGTACTTATAAATTTAAAGTAATATAGTAATTAAAATATGTCAAGGATGACTAAAGGATCTACAAAAGATTCAGAGATTCAGAGAAGGGCGACAGGTAGGCACCATAGGAATCAGTCTGAACCTGAGAATGGATTCCCAAAGTTATACTTCATGTTTCAAACGATGAAGATTAAGAAAAGACTGGTCAACGTTAATGAAATGGTGAAGCCACAGTATGGGACAGAAAGTCACCTATCCATATATTTTCCAAATATTACAGATCAAAACCAGGAAACACACTTTGAATGTTATAAGAATAGTTTTTAAGAAAACCAAGAGATACGGTCTTTTTTACAATCATAACTGGAAGATAAGATGTTTTCTATTTTTCTCCATATGCAGTGCTTGCTGTGTCCTCTCTTCTATCCAGTGTAGTCCCCTTATCACTTAAGAATGCATTAAGCAGCAAGTTAAAAGGAAACTGAACTAAGAGACATGCAAAAATATAAAGCCCCTGTGTACGCGCACATGTTTACAAACATACAACCTTCCCAGGTGAACAATTAACTCCCCAAATCTCCTCTTCCCATACCTCACCCTCACCCCAAACTTCCCTGATAACAAAGAATCCAGAGAAATCTAACTGCATACCTCAGTCAGCTGCTCCGGATGCCCTCACATGTGGTGATACGGTCATTTCCGGTTTCATATGAAGCTGCTTCGGCGTCCCCACTCTTAGGTAGCTCCCTCCTGTAGACAGGCGCTTATTGTATGAGTGAAATTTGTGAAGAGGAAGTGATAGTAAAGTACCAGTGATACTGCAGTATTAAACACCATTATTGTCTTCAATCTTCTTAGTTTGAATTCCATGGCATCCGGCATCCTTTCTTTAAAATGCAAAACAGGCTCTTTCTTCCTCTGTTGGTTCCCTCATGAAATCTGGATTTCATTGTTATTTAGAAATAAGTATAAACTTGGATGAAACTTGAAATTTATAACTCTTGGTCAAGATTGCAGTTGAAATGCAGAAAGTCTACTTCAGCAGGCTGTGACTTTTGCCTTGGGTTCACTCTCTTTAAATTTGTGTATGAAACCATTCCTTCTTTCATAAGATCAAAAAGATTTCCGCTAAGGTCCCCTCAGTTAGTGAACCTTTACAAATGTGTGGAAATGACAGCAAGCTAAGAGAAGACAGTGCTTTCATACAAGTATTGCATATGCTAGGTTCATGGTTCTTAAAACCTGAATGCACGTGAAAGCCATCTAAGGTCTTGAGAAATGCAGAGTGTGAGCCCCACTCCTAGAGTTTCTGACTTCACATGCATGGGATAGGGCTGAGAATTTGTCATTCCTAACAAATGTACAAGTCTGGGGACACACTTTGGTTCCAGAATCACTGTGCTAGTATTTCTAGAAGACCAAAGCAAAACTTGTCAGTGTCAGCAGAGGGTCAAACAGATAAAGCCAGTGATGAAAGAAAGAGGATTGAGTGTCTGACAATCCAGGATTTTGAAGAAAAGCACTCTGGAGAAATCTTTTGTCTGGAAAAGACAGTGCATACCTATCTTCACAGAGTATATGTGATGAGTTTTGTGTTGCTAGATGATCTGATTTCTAAAAAGCAAATAGAAATATATGCTTTATGCATAACTTTCTAATTTTCTTACGTTGAACACAACTGAAATGTTATTTAACTTACATGTAAGTAAAATAAATATGTCTGCAGGGTAGATGTAGCTATGGAGTTACTTGTATTTGGAGGCCAAATGGTAACTCTATCCCCTTCCCAAAACTCAAATCTAAATATATGCCTGCTTGAGTTGAGTACATTTGTAGCAGCATTACCTATAGAAACAACCTTTATTAATCTGACTTGGTAACAACATTGAATTAAAGTAGTTATAAAATCATGTTTATTATTACCTTTAATTAATCTTCTGTTTTTGCCTTTTGGTTTTGTTCCTACTCCTTTCCTACTTTCTGGCCCCTAAGACAATCCTACTTTGACCAAAAATTCCAATAAATAACCTCATTATTTTTCTTAAGTGTAAGATGCTATGAATGGCTAATGATAACAATATTCTCCTATGTTTGATGTCAAATGCACCAATAAATTTAAGAGTTGATTCCATTTAAAAGTAAGCAAGAAAGCCTTCTGGGAGTGGGAGATGTAGGTTAGTGCCATGGCACCTGCCTGGCAAGTACAAGGTCCTAAGTTCTATTCTAGGTACCAAAAAAGAAAAAAAAGAAAGCCTATTGATTTGCAAGGGTTGCATTTTTAGCCATGTATTTCTTAGCCTTTTATTTCTTGAATTAGTTAAAATATTTTACTAACCATTTGGTCACCTACAGACTCAGTACTAAACCAATGCCAAAACATATCAAGCATTCTTATAAACATTTTAAATAATAAAATAAAATCTTGGTCAGTTTATGTATCTTCATTAATGATTCTGAGGATCATTCTCTCTTCTTCCTTTTCACTATGACTAACAAGTATCATCTAGTTATGAGAGGCCATTATACAAAATCATTAAAACATGCTTAACTGTACTGTGTTAATTATGCAATGATAAATTATTCTTTATTTCTTCATTAACAGTATTGTAGCAGTAGAATTAGCATTGTTTGTTCCTTTTTGGAGAAAAAAAATCATTAATATTAAAAAATGAAAATTCTGGAAACTTAATGTTGTGGAATGACAGTTTTAATTTGATTTTTAAAATCCTATTTGCTGATCCCCTCAGCTATAAAAGTTTAACCATTATGTCACTGTAATTACACTGGCTTGTTTATCTCTTCTTCCATGACTATATCAAGGTTGGTGTAACAAGCTGAGGGCTGGCATTAGACTCCAAGTCAGGAGACATCAGGGATCTTACTAAATCTTCTACTAAATTGAATCTCATAGTATAATTTAAATCTCTTCTGGTTTCACTCTCTGCTTTTGAGTCCTTATTCAGCAAAGAGCAACTCAGTACATGCTTAAGGACCATTGTGCTAGGCACTATGAAAGGCAGGAAATCACTCTGAATGGATGTATATTCCCATCCTGGCAGTGTTCAAACTTTGGCATCAATGGTAGACATCAATGTACTATAATTAACCTAGAGCAAAATGTAGGCAGTTCTGGCAGTGCAAAGGTAATATGAGGGTATGTAAAGGATAGATCGTTTAACATTTTCTCACTGGCCTGGTATAGACTAAGAACATATCAGTGGGAGAGAAATTTGCTATATAGAAGCTTCCCAGTGATTCTAGTGTTTTCTAAAAGTGGACAAGCACAGCCTCAGGTTGAGAGAGTAAGAAGAGTGATGGGAGGGACATTCAACATAGATGTCATGATGCTTTTGTCTTGGTCCTATCTTTGCTACTTTATACTTGCATGAGCTTGAATTTACTATACAACCTCTTTAAATCTCATATTAATTATCTCTAAACTTTGAGGAAAAGTTATTGGGACTCTTTACCACTGCTTTGTGGAGTGGATGAGCTCACACGCAAAAACCCCTGAAGGCAAGTGCTGGTGCCGTGCAGGATATGTCAACAAATTGTAGTTTCTACTAGAGTCATTTTTGCTACTGCCATTGTCCTCGTCTTCCTGTTTGTCACCATCATTTTTCCAAGTGAAGAGCAGCATGAGTTAAGGCAGGGAGGGGAGAGTGGATGGCTTTTCTAGTTTAAAGATAAAGGAGACCGTTTCTCTCTCATGTCAGGAGCAAATCACAAATTATGAATTGAAATGATAAAGCCTCAACATTTACATCCTTCAAAAACTCTCTTTGATTAACCTTCTCCCAGAGAGATCTTTTTCTTGATGTGTTTTCTTTGAATGTGTAGATATAGCCTGTCCTAAATAAATTCTATTTTTTATTTTATCCTATAATTGCTCTAATTTAAAAGATACATGTCGTATGTCTGTAGAAAAGACTGTCCAGTGCTGGGTTTGCTGTTTTGTACCATATTCCAGGGGCACCTGATACCTTATTTGGATATAATGCCAAGCTCCCCTACTCATTCAGAAGCTGCTAGACTTTTGGCCATTGGTGTGAGGTTCCTCATTTTAAAATGGAATTGCTAAACTCAACAAGTCTTAAAAAAAGAACGAAATCATTCAGATATTTAATTTAATTGTTAAATTTAAAATAGAGGCAGCTTTGAATAGTATTGTTGAGGAAATTGGAAGAGATAGCATGAAGAGCTGTTGATTACCTTATCAGAGAGGGAAAAGGGTCATAGTTTATACTGTGTGCACTGGCATCCACGCGATGAGCCAAACAAGGACCTCCCACATGGCTCGAGATAGTACTAAGTCAGCAAGGCGCGGCTGGTGTGTGTAATTGCTGGTTCTTCCCATTCTTTTCCTAGGTAGTAAAGTACTTGTGCACTGGAAGTGGAGCGGGGAAGACAGGAACAGTTGCTATAGACCCAGTAGCTGCTTAAGCGACCTAGGTTAAAGCAGGGATTGAAGAGATATGTTTTATGGTCTCAGGCACTCACTTGGGAAAGTCTCCAGGAACCTCCTGAATACAGTGCACGCTTGTGTCTCCCCTGAGTATTATTATGTTTACACCAATTCTTTCACCATTCTGTTAAGTGAATTTTGGAAAATCATGTTCATTTCTGTCTTCACTGATGGTGCTATAACAAAAACATCGTAAACTAGGTAGCTTATACATAGAAAACATTTAGTTCCCATAGTTCTGTAGGCCTGGACGTCAAAAATGAAAGCATCAGAAGATCCAGTGTCCAGCAAAAACATGTCCCTCCTGAAGGTGGCAGCTTCTGTGTGTCCTCACGTACTGAAGGGACAAACAGGTTCTTGCCTCTGTGATAAGGCACTTAATGGCAGAGCCTGCATGATTTAATCACTCCCGAAGACCTCTTTTCTTATAAGCGTCATCATGAGGGTGAGATGCTGATGCTGTTAAGATGAGGAGTGGGCATACAAATATCCGGACCGACCGAACTCCACCTACCATTATACGTTAAGTACAAGACCAATGAGTTGAGACTCATTTGCCTGTGTGAGTACTTACTCTGATAGGCACTGTGCTAACGTTTTGTATAAACAGTCACTTCAGTCTGTATAACACTAACTTTATAAAATGAGGATTATTGATCTCATTACACACACAAGAAAAGAAGTACTACAACAGGCAAAGAAATTTGCTCTGGCTTATACTTTAATTTTGCTCATAGATAGCAAGAAGAGTTCAGGATGCAATTCACAATTATGGGAGAATACTCAGAGGTCCTGCTTTGGAATATTAACTCAGAGGGAAAATGAGCAGATTGAAGCAGAGCATGAAGAATGTTTCTACCTCAAAGCAGAATTCTAAGGATTCTACCTACCCACCATTATGTATCCTACCTGGATTTTCAGCTCCATCTGACAGTTTCCCCTCCGATAAAATCATGGTTTTTCCTAATCTTTTTTCCCTTAGTCTTTAAGATGCCTCTATTGCCATCTTATAAGCTTAGCTTTACTGTTCTGGTATTTGCTCTTTCAACTTACAAAACATCAAAAAATACCAGGCAACGTTGCCCTTCTTTCAGCACACTGTGAAATTTTTTATTCTTCATTTGCTCCCTATTCATGGTGCACAGAACGATGTCAAACCTAGACTTCTACTGGCAGAGGTGCCCGCTTATGTTCATGCACGTGCTTCTGATGTTTCAGCTTCCTAAAGATCACTGTGACGTGGAGAAGTTATTGTAGCTAATTTTGATTTTTTAATTTATTTTTCAGAGAGAAACAAGACTTATATTTGGATGTAGGACCAATATGGAAAGCGCAAACTTGTAAATTGATGCTATTAATCCTAGGGACAGGTCCTCCGCCACACCACCCGAATATCTACTTCTCATTTTTCGGAAATCTTGATGTGGCAGACAGGATGGGGTGTATTTGAGATAGTTAGGCTGTTAGTGCACATGGAAATATATTCATGATTTAGGAAATGAGACAGTGAGTTCTGAGTGTTTTGTTCCTCAACTCTGGGCTGTTTTCCCGTGGAGTGTGTGTCACATCCTCTGTCCCCGCCCTGGCAGCTGCAGAGAACGCAAGTCCTTACGGGGGTCTTGGAGAATGAATAGCTGCGCTACACAATCTCTCATCATCAACCCAAGTGAAAACTGAGCAAGATATTCTCACTTACAGACTTCCTCTATGTCTTTCCTTCCTCAAAGCCAGGGCAGCACTTTTGTCACATCTGAATATTTCTTCAGCAGTTTACACACTGTGGATGCTTAGCGTTGCCAATGTTTGCTTAGTAGTTAAACTGGCAAACAAATTAGTTGGCATCATCTAATTGTATCTGGGCATCTAGATGCCCCAGGTAGGTGCAGACTGAGATAGTAAATGAGTTCAATAGCTTTTAGCTTCATCTTTTATTTTATTTCCAACAGCCGGCTCTTAGGTGAAACAAACACATAAGTAAAATAGTGAAGAGAACTTCCCAAGAAGATGAAGTTATGTGGGTAAAGCTAAGGACAGGGGCTTTTGAGGGATGCAGGCTGGAATATTGGAGATGCAGAACTAGTGAGGGTCTTGTCAGCCAGTTCTATTGTGAATTCAGGTGGCAGGATTGAGCTTTATGGGTTTTAATATGTGAAACTGTCTCAAGTTGTTTTAAAGTAGATTGAAAAATTTGTTCTAAGGGTGGAGGACTGTTTTTGTCAATCTAGGTGTAACATTATATCCAAGCTTCTGGCAAGTCCTACAAGCGAGGTTTGCAACACCGTACAGATACCTTTATCATCTCGTCTTTGCACAGTTGTTGCCCTCTCCTCTTGCTATAAGCTTCTTCTGCATCTGTTTATGGGCTGATTTCCTGAGCTCACCTTCTCCAAGCAAATGGAGCATAGTGAATCTCAACTATTCCTGCATCACCTGTTCTCAGATGAAACACTCAGATGGGGTAACTCAAAGTATATGTTCTCTCTTGTTCCAATAATACTTTAAAAATATAATCGTCACATAGCCGTGCTCATGGCACTGGCCTTGAAATGGATCTTTGGAATCTGCTTGGTTATGGTGTTAGAGTGGGCAAGTTGTACAGTCAGAGCCCCTGCCTTGTGCATATTTCTCTTCACCATAGTCAACATAGTCCTGCAACTTTGGGGCTGCCAGTGTTTATTAAGTAAAAATGCACAGCGCCTGAGTGAAGACAAGTCCCATTGATGGAATATCTTATTCTCTTTCTACTTCTTTCAGCTGAGTTTCTCCTTTCAGCATCTTTTTATTATGACAATCATTTATCATGATTGTGAGCTTGCAAATTGCCACTAATCATCCTAAGGAGAGAGGTGCAAAATTCCCCTGGAATGAATTTTCATTTAACTTTCATTCTTCTCACATCAGATAACAGCACTTGGGTATAAGAGACCGAGGGTTAACAAAGACAGAGAGGTCATGGGATGTAACCTTGATGGAAAGTTGCAAATTCATTCATTTACTTTCAGGTATCTTCTTACTATAGATGAATTCAACTTTCAAACCTTTAGATAATAAGGACAGCCAGTTTTCCTGAAACTAGCAACACAAACTACTTTCATTCTTGAAATTTTCTTTGTTTTTATTGTAGAAATTTGGTATTCTCTTTTAAAAATTACTTGAACATATTGTAAATGAACAACAAAGAGATGTCACAGATTAGTAAAATCCGGCTCTGCTGCTTTTATATACTTTTTTATGCTTTTATGTAACCTTATGCCAACTTCATTCTATTTCTCTATGAAATTGGGATAAGTTATTGTGCTGCTTAAAGAAAATAGCAAATGGGAAGTGGGTCAGCAACTGTAACAGTTTCATTCATGTAAATAAAAGGTTTCAGGTATATGGTGTGTGTTAATAATAATTTGGGAGAAAACTCCCACCAAACCACACAACATGAATGTGTGCTTTCAGTTGACTTGACTTTCGTCAGGACAATGTAATTCATCTACAGTTACTTCAGTGAGGTTTACAGAGAACATGTTGCTCTATTTGTTCATCCCTCCATCAATTCTAAGTTGTTGCCTCTGCTCTGTGTCATCCACAGTCCTGCCAAATCAATGTTACTTTTGAAAATCCTGCTGTTTCCATAAAGTGTTATGAAGTTGTATTTGAATTACCATAGAGAATCGCTTGTTCTCCTGCCGGTGGATCTGGGAAGGTATTTGACAGAATCTCACTGACATTTGATTCTGGTGTCGGCCCCTCTTTGTGTTTCCATTTGTCCTTTGTGTCTCTCGCCGTTGTTCCCAACAATCCTGACGACTGGGGTGTCTCACAACCTCTTTTGAGGACCAATATTCATTTACCAAGAGTGGCTTTCTTTCCCATCTCTGGGATTTAAAGAGTGTATATCTTTTCAAAGTAGGGTTTTGATGGCTTCTTTGAGCCTTTATTCTTTCTCTCTTCTGTACGAGTGGCCCTCCATTTTTATAGTCAAAGGCAATGAGCAAGCCGGATTCACTTTTTAACCAGTTGTACCAGCATACAAACAGTTCAGAGCACGAGGGACGTTGGTAACTGCTTGGGGAAGGAACATTCCCCTCTCAAAAATCACAAACTGCCTCCATATTTCAGGCAGTTCATCACGGCTGTCTCCCGCGGAGGCTTTTATCCGCATGTATGGAGGAGTTTACACTGCTGTAACATTCGACACTATATTAGACAACAGAGAGAAGTAGGCAAATGTGAGAGACTCTCATTTCCTCGAACCTCTGAGTGATTATAGCATTATGTTGCTGGTAAATGGCTGCAAAAATATAATGCTATACCTTGAGGGATCATTAGGAAATGCAAGGACGCAAGTACATAATTTTGAGATTGATGCTATTGAGTTATTTTTAAATAGGCCCAAAATTTTCTATGGGGCTGTGCACTTTCTAATATTGTCTCACAACTCCTGTTGATTTGCAGCTAAGTCTCAATGGTAAGCACGGGTTAAAGGAGTTCCTTTCATATAGTACAGGCTTGTGCAGATGAACTCTTACATGGTTACCCAAATTCTTCCTCACTTCTTGATAAACATTGTTTTCAGCATGAATGGATATAAATTTCTTTTTCTATATTTGTATTCTTCCAGATCTTGAAATGTGAACTGTCAACAGTTTTGGGTTATTTAGTAAATCAGTTATCTTCTTCTTTCTTATGAGTACAAAATAAGATGTAGAGACATAAAAGTAGAAGAATGAGATGTAAAAGAAAACATATAATTTGCTATCATCATTTCTGTGCCTATATGCACACACAAACCTCGATGCCAGAAATATAATTGGAAAAATAATAATTAGTAGGAGCATTGAGGCAAAAACTAAATGAACATTAGAAAAAAAGGTCAAATATCAAACTTGTGTCACAAAAACAGTTAAATACAGCTATATTTTTTCAGGATGCACAGCTTTAGCTTGTAGCTGAAGAAAAAGTATCAGTTTCATACCAGTAGCCTCCTTAATATGAGCAATTTCCTCTAGTGAGGTTCTTCCTCTATTCAGCCCCCATATTCATTCACCATGAATATCTTGTTGATGCTAATTCAGTGTTGTCTGAGAGTTTCTGGTAAGAAAGCACTTAGCTTCTGTATGATCCTTAGTGAGGGATGTTTAATTTGAAACAAATATCTGACCACAGTTCTAAACTTTATACTTTTGGCACTCCTGATCTTTGTATAGCAAGTATTGGCATACTGTGGCCAGAACTTCAAGCAACAATGTGCTTGTTGTTTTTATAAATAAAGTTTTATTGAAGCATGGACACATTTATTTATTACCAATGGCTGCTTTTGTGCTACAATGGCAGTATTGAATAGCTGCTGTGGACCATATATTGTACAAAAAAGATGTATTGTCTGAATACAGAAAAGTTTTGTAGGTTCTTTGCATATAATATCTGAAAGGCTTCAACATATATCCTCAAAACCAAATGACATCTGAAATGTAGGACACTGGTTCTGACTTTACAGCACATCAGCGTACTGCTCCTACATTTGAGTACTCATTTTAAAATTTCTCCAATATCTATGTTTTCTTTGCTAATTAATTAGAAAACCTTCCTGTATGTATGTTTGCTTATTTTGAATGGATCAAGTTTGAATGTTACTACTCATGTTGATGGGGCAACTTCCCTGGATGGGTAGAACGAGGGTTTTGGACAGTTACAAATGCAGTGACTCAAAGGACATGAGAAAATATTCTGAGATGCCCACTGCTCTGTATTATAGGTCTTGGAGTCAGCTATCAATCCCAGTTTTGGCAAGAGCAATTTTTAGGTGCATGCAGTCAGTAATTCACTTTGAACATAGCAAAGGCTCTGTATGATGCAATGTGCTGCATTAATGATAATTTAGGAGCCTGAGTCAAGGCTTGGAGCACTATCCATATTCAGGAAATGGAAGCTTGAATTGACAATGATTTTGATACTGAAGCTATGACTAGAAGCCTGCGACCTAGTGCACTGAGCTCCTTCTGATTATCTGGGGCTGCCTGCAGTCTAGGGCACAGAGAGGGGCTCACTCAGTGAGATGGGAAGGGGGTGTTCAACTCCTCCCTTCATTAAGTTTTGGGGCTGCAGGCTCAGAGGCTTGCTCTTCTGCTTCCCTGGGCTCTGCATGATGGAGAAGAGGAGAGGGGAGGGACTGTCTTTGCAGTTACGGTAGCTTAGCCAGTGCCTAAGGTACAGCCATCTGTTCAGCTCCCAATCTCAGGAGGTGCATAGGAAAATGGGAGGGGAGCAGCCGAGCCTGTGTGTGGGGAGAGAGGAGCCGAGGAGGCAAAGGCTTCAGTAAACTTCCACATTTCATACTGAAATTTTCACAGGAGATGTAACTACACTGGCTTTCCTGAATGTTAAACAGTTTGGTTTGGAGAGAGGGAAAAAAAAGACACGAATTAGACTAAGTACCAATCTGATGTAGACTTTCCCTTTTCATTACTATTCAAATAAGAAGATACAGAAACACACACATTTGCACTATCATAGCAAATATCTAGACTTGTGGGGTGCATGTTATCCCTTGTGGCTGTGATTGATTAGGGCGGTGAACATGTAGGAATGTCCTTGCATTTAACTCCTCGTAAAATCTGTAGACAGCAGATCTTGGCTTTGCTCTCACGATTTCCTGTACAAATGGCTCCAGGGACCCTAACAGATTCTAAAAAGCAGTCACATGAGTATCTTGGAAGCTAGAGAACAAAACACAGTTGTGAATTTGCTTATGCTTTCTTGCTCTGGACATTAACCAGGGTTGGCTTGTTATCCCCAGACAGAGCAATATAACAGCACAAGGAGACAGAAAGCACATTGCTTTTGACCTCTTATTTACCAGTATATTGAATTACTAGGCCACTATCTTCTATGTACATTTGTAGATTTTTAAACCAGATTTTCTTAGGTCCACCCAGAGGTCACAGGGATATTCTGTCTCTAAATACTTTGAAGTGTATCTGAACTCAGACTGTTCTTACATGTTTTTAAAAGATCTATAAAATATTAGAAAAAAACAATTTTTTCTATGATAGACCTCAAAACCCTACTTGGGGATACAAGGAAGCGAAGTGAAACTCCAAACCCTTCCCTTAGTTCAGATTCCTTTGCTCTTTTGTGTGTTCTGTATTCCTTTTTATTTGGTGTTTTAAAGATTGTTAAATAAAAATCTTTCATGGAGGAGTTCTAATGCACAAAGAAAGTCATTGGAATCAGGGGATATATACGTTTTAGGTCGCCTAAGCAGTTTTGCTTTTGAATAACAGGCAAATTTTTCAGAGGAGTAAAAAATAAAAGAGTCATACATTATCCATTTCCATCCTTTAAGAGAGAAACAGGGAATCTGCAATATGTAAGAAACAAGTTCGCCATCTAATTAACATATTATCAGAAGAAAGAAAGATTTTTTATCAGATCTTTCTGATATATATATATATATATATATATATACACAATTTTTATTGGATTTCTAAAATAGATGGGACACCAGATCAACTTAAGAAATAAAACCTGGGTTCATGTGTACTGATTTCCCAGTCCTTTCTAAATAAACTTCCTCAAGCATTTATCATAATTTTTAAATAGAGAAGAAAGGCCACCAAGTTGATCTGCATTCCAGAATTTTGTACCAGACTCCCAGTACATGTGGGCTTTGGAAAATGTTGTGCTGTCTTGGTACATTTCCCAAGCTCTGTCACTAGCTTGTAAAATAAAAATATTTGACCACAATAAAACAGTGCCAAGGTGTGATCAAAGACCAACGATGAGATTGAGGCAAGTTATGAACAAAGGCTTATTGTACTTTTCATAAGAGAGGGTTTTAGGTTCATCCAATGGTCAATTACCAACCTACACATCACTCTCAATCACATTTATGAACATATGCAGATACACAAGTACATAGAAAGACATACACACACACACACACACACACACACACATACACACACACACACACACCTCTCAAATGGGCTGTCAGTGATTAACAAGTCAACCCCCTTAAGTAGTGGGATATTCTGAAAAGTTAATAGTGAACAGTGTTACAGCTCATAGGATTAGTTAATTAGACAAAGGCTCGCAGGCAAGATCTCTGTAGTCTGTTCTGCTAAAGTGATGGAATCCACTTAGGCAACTGATGAAAAAAGCAGTGTGAACACTGTTCAAGGGAGGCAATGTAGAATGTAACAGAATAAAGGGCCAGCGAAGCAGTGACGAGCTGGCAAAGGCATTACCATCCAGTGATTGCCATTTGTCAGTGGCGGGAAAGGTAGAGGCTTGGGGAAAAGATTTATAATTTTGGTTACCATCTTCCCTACTGCTTGAAGGCAATTTTAATTACTTTTTAGAAGCAGCTTCTAAACTCACATTTCCCCACATGAATTGTTGACCTTAACTTTCAAGGACAACTATGCTGAGAGTGCTTACCCATAGTAGGCAAGAAATGCATTTTCTGAAAAGGATGGATATTCAGGAATAGTAAAATTAAGATTAATATTATATTATTGTAATTATCTTAAAAGTAAAAAGATTATATTAATAAAAACATCAAAAGAAATATTTATTACCAAGTGTTGTCTTTAGTATTGTAACTGGCTCTTTGGGATCCTTTCCAGTGATCTATGTTTTACACAAAATTCATAATTGTAAAGAATATTTTGGCTAACTGAGGGGTTCATGTATGTGAGGCAGACTGTACACCAAAGGGCTGGTAAAATAATAGTAACAATATTTTGAAGCAGAGCTCATATGTCCAGTTTAAAATTGTGAGTGCCTTTCCATAATGCATATTTATTTGTACAGTAGAATGTGAGCCAAGTTATGCTGAGCTGGATTTTTTAAATAAGCCTTTTGCTTTGCTGTAATTTGCAAAATCAAGAGCAATCTGAAGAAGTAAAATGGAGAGATTTGCGTCCTTAAAGCCAGTTTATGTGAAGAACAACATCTTGTGAACTCTAGTACCACTATCACAACCAGTATAACGGCATGGCCAAGACAACACAATTCACCTTTGCAGGGATCCCCACACTGCCAGATAGGAGCGTTACTGATTCCCCCACCTTGCATAACACTTCTAGATACCAATCTGTTCACCATTGTTGTTATTTTTGGAAGTTTATGTAAGTGGAGTCATACCCTCAATGATATGCTGTCCACCCCGTAGCCATGACATCAATAGTGCGTTCTCCTTTAGTGCTGAAAAAGACTTCAAGGCTCAGGGGTCCCATAATTTTTTACCTATTTATCTGTTGAAGTACGTATGGGTTGTGTCCAGTTTTGGGATCTTATAAACATTTTTCTGTAACCATTTCTGTACAGATTTCCCTGTGAACTTATGTATTCCTTTCTCTGAGATAAATGCCCAGGAGAGCAATTACTGTATTTTATGGCAGTTAGATGTTCTTTTATGCTTTTTGTTGGTTTATTTATTGTAAGAAATTGCTTCACTGTTTTCCAGAGTGTCTGCACCATTTTACATTTGGGGCACCACTGTGTGAGTAACCTATTTTTCCACATGCTTCCTAGCACATGGAGTTGTCACTTCTTAAATTTTTTGCCACATGATAGGCCTGCAGTAATATCTCATTGTTATGTATGTTTATTTTAGTTTATCAGTACATGAGCATACTACACAATGTTTATATTCCTTGTGGAAAGTTGGTACGTGTATAAAACATATCTCAGTTTCCAGGTTTTTATCTGTTACACATTTCCTCCCTCCCCCTCCCTTTATCTCTTAATACCCTTTTCATTTGAGAATGATGTATTAAATGGGACAAAGCTGAAAGCTCTCCTAAAACCAAGAACAAAATAAAGAAATCCTCTATTTCTACTCCTGTTCAACAGAGTAGTCAAAACATCACCAACAGCAATTAGACAAGAAAAAGAAATAGAAGAGATATGGAAGGAAGAAGTCGTTATCATTATTTGCAGATGACATGATCCTCTTTACATACAAGATCCCCCCAAAATCCACCAAAAGACTCTCAGAATCAATAACCAAATTCAGTAATGTAACAAAATACAAAATCAACACACAAAAATCATAGTATTCCTGTATAATAACAATGAACACCTTGAGAAAGATGTTAGGTAAAAAATACCACTCACAATAGACTAAGAAAAATGAAATACTGAAGAATTAGCCTAACTAAGGAAATAAAACACCACTACAACGAAAGCTACAGTACTCAATTGAAGAGGACATCAGAAAATGGACAGATATTCACCACTCCTGGATGGGCAGAACCAATAGAATGAATATGATCACACTTCCAAAATTGATGTACAGATTTAAAGCAATGTCAGTCAAAATTTCAACAACACTCTTTACAGAATCGGGAGAAACATTCCTAAAATTTGTGTGGAACCAGAAGAGACCTAGAATAGCAAAAATGATCCTGGCTATAAAAACAGCCAAGTGTGAGGCATCTTTATCCCAACTTCAGGTTATATTACACAGCTACAGTGAGAAAAACAGCCTAGTAATGGCACAAAAAAGACATTTAGGAACATAAGCTGCTACAGCCACTATGGACATTATCGTGTATGCATTTCCCTCCATGGCTAATGAGGAATGGGTTTCTATCTGTTTATTTGTATTTGTATGTCCCAGTTGGTTAAATGTTACTTCATATGTTTTGCTAATATTCAATTTGGATTTTTGCATTCTTATATTTTAACATTTGAGTTTTGAAAGAGATTTGTATATTTTCTACATCAAATATGATGTTTTCACAGAGGCTTTTTCAGACTTTATCTTATCTTTTCATGCCAGAGCCAGGGTCTATTGCAGAGCTAAATTTTTAAATTAGAGGAAGTTTAATGTATTAATACCTCCTTTTATGTTTTAGCACTTGGTGTCAATCTAGAGAATCTTTTCTTCTTTTTCTAAAAAATGTTATTCTTTTTCCTAAAGGTGTTGTAAAACTTTCATGATTCATTTCTATCAGTGACCCATTTTCAGTTATAATTTACTAAATTCAAAGTCTTGTGGTTTATGGATAGCCTATTTCTTACCATTTGTAAGAAATGCCATCCTCATGGAATTATTTATGCACCTTTCTAAAAATTCAGTGCAGTGTATTTGTGAGGAGCTCTTTGTGAGTTCTCCACTATATTGCACTAGTTTATGTGGCTTTCCCTGTGTAAATACCTAAAGTATTGATTACTGTGATTTGTAACTTTCAAGTTGGATAGGCTGATTCATTCCACTTCTAGAATTTTTGTTTTAGCTATTCTGGTTCCTCTGCTTTAGAATAATCTTATCTAAAAAATTTTGCTCAAATACAATAGGAATTTCATTCAATGTATATATCAATTTAAGGAGGATTGATACCTTTACTATATTTACTATTGCCTATAGCAATATCCCATTTTGTTTCTCATAATGGTAATTTGTGTCTTGTATTCTTCATCAGTCTTGCTAGAGGTTTGTCACTCTGATTAATCTTTCCAAGGAAACAATTGTGTTTCATGGCTTTTCTCTATTGTTTCTCTGTGTTCAATTTCATTGATGTTTTTACTCCTCTTTATTATTGCATTTCTTCTCGCTTTGGGTATACCTTTTTCCTACTATATTTTTCATAGTCTTTGAAGTGGAAGTTTAGATCATTCATATGAGGTATTAATACATTCATACTGTTTCCAGTATGTGCTTTTAATTCTGTGAGCTTCCTTCTTGTCATTTTAACTGTGTCCCACAAATTTTGATGTGTTGTAGTTTCATTTTCATTCATTTCAATATGTATGTTAATTTCCTTTAACACTGTTTCTTTGACCTCTGGATTATTTCGAGGGATGCTGTTTGGTTTTCAGGCATTTACAGATTTTTATGTCTTTGTTATTGATTCTACTTTGATTTCTTCATTGTCATAGAATATAGGTTTTATTATCTCAATACCATTTGAATTTTTAGGTCTTTTTTATGCTCTAACTTATATATATATATATTCCCAAGTCACTTTAGAAGCATATATAACCTGCTTTTGTGGGGAGAGGGTCTATAAACGCTGATTAACCCTTACTGGTTGGTGGTGTTGATGAGTTCTTCTGTCACTGCTGACGTTTCCTTCCAGATGATCTAGCAAGTTTGAGGACTCAGGTGTTAAAACTTTCAACTATTATTGTGCAGTGTTTCTTCTTTTCTTTTATTTCAAGAATATTTTGCTTTCACGTATTTTGCTGTTTTGAAGTCTGTCTTCTAAAAACATCTTTATATTTAGAATCACCATGATGTTTTTTGAAAAAAATGTATATATTACTCTGGAGATTGTTCTTTGCCTGGGAAGTTTGCCTTATCTCATATTAGTACAGTTGTGCATACTTTCTTTAGATTTTTTTAGTTTTACTTTTAATATGCCTAAGTTATATTTAAAAGGAACTAATTATCGACAATGTAGAGTTGGGGTTTTTCTGAGTTATTCTGTTGATCTCTGTCCTGCAATTGCTTTTCTGAGACTATTTACACTCAGCATAAGAATTGTCATCTTAGGTCTTAAATCTGGCCTTTTATTTGTTGTTGTTGTTGTTCTGTGTTTATTCTTTTTTTTTTTTTTTTTTTTTGGCGGTACTGGGGATCAAACTCAGGACCCTGCGCTAGCTAGGCAGGCGCTTATTCCACTGAGCTATATCCCCAGCCCTGTGTGTTTATTCTTTTGTGTGTTTCACTTCACTTTTACTTTTCCTGTTTTCTTGTGGATAATTTACACGTTTAGAATTCCATCTTCATTTATCTATAGGGATTGTGAGTGCATTTCTTTATGTTGCTTTGATATTCATTGTATTATACATATATATCACAGTCTAGTACATTCAACATTGTGTCAACTACAGTGAAGTGTGGAAATCTTAGTTTTATTTAAATACTCTCCCCTTTTTATAATTCCTTAAGTATGTCCTCAACATATTACAGTCCCATCAGGGAGTATCATAGTTTTAACTTTCCATCAACTATAAAAATAATTCTGAAAACTCCACAGGAAAAATGCCCATTGCACATTACCATATACTTATCATGTTATTCTTTCTCTGCTGATATTTCAAGGTTCTTCCTTCTATTACTCCTGTTCTGTTTAAAGAACTGTTCAGCTGTCCCTTTCAGAATAGCTTTCCTGATAACAACTTTTCATAGTTTTCCTTTGTCACAGAATCTCTTGATTTCTCTTCCGTTTCAAAGAGATATTTTCACTGCGTAGAAAGTTATGGCTGGAAGGTTCTTCTTCATTAGCCTCTGAAAAATGTTCATGTATGTTTTTGTCTCTCACTGTTTCTGATGAGAAACAAATTTTCTTTCAAATGATTTTCTATGGAGATAATTTTTACTGTGTAAAAGATTTTTTCTTTGGTTTTAGTTTGTTAAGTTTGCCTATGATTTGCTTTGATGGATACTTGTGTTTGCCCGCTTTGGGATTCACTCAGGTTTCTGAACGGGTACTTCTGTGTCTGTTGGGAATTTAGCCTTTTCAGCTACTTTCTAAGCACTCTTGCATTTTCCTCCTTTGTCCTCCTGGGACACAAATGACGTGTCTATTGAGTACTTTGTTAATATTTTACAGGTGCCCTATGTTCTGTTCTGTTCTTTTTTTATTTAACTTCCAGTATCTTTAACTTCTATATATTAATTAATTTCTACTAGGCACCTTTCAATTTTTTCCATTCTTTCCTTTGTCTGTGCTTGCATGGTACTGTTGAGCTCATTTATTAAGATTTTAAAATTTGTTATTTGCAAAATGTCTGAGAAATTTTGTTCTCTGAACACTTCTATTTGTTTAATGATCCTTCCATTTTTATTTGTTTCAAGTGTATTCTTAATTGCTTGTTGGATGAATTTCACAATGGCTGCTTTAAGATGTATGTCAGATAATTCTAACATCCTTGTGGTGAGATGTTGGCATGTATTCATCGCCTTTTTCACTCAGTTTAGGATCTTCCTGGTTTTTTTGTATAAGAAGGGTTTTTTGGTTGAAACATGAATATTGGAACAACTTCTGCTGCAGATTGTTTCTCTTTTACTGCTCTGCTGAAAGAAGAAACCCGTTTTTACTATCGGGTTCTGCATCCAACCTATACCTACTTCCACAGGCATGGAGCTCCTTTTTGGATGCTCTGGCTCCCAATAGCCCTGAACTTTCTGTGTGGTAGGCAAAGAACTGCCTTGCTATTGCTGCCCACTGGTACCCACTATTATCAACAGGAAGAGGGAAGGTGAGCTCGTTCCTACCAGGAGATAGTGAAACACCTCTTCATGAGATGTTCTCCTTCATCATCCCTTGGAGAAGGGGAGGGCCCCTGTGAGTGACTTGAAACTGGAGAAGATGAGAATCCTTATGAGAAGGGGAGCTTTGTTTTTCCAGGAAGGAATGAAAGCCCTGCCTACCTGTTTAGTTCTAGCTGCAAATGTTCTGGCTGAAATTGAACTAACTTATTAGCGTGGAAGTACTGTATGAACTTACCCCTCCACTGCTTCTGCTGATGAATACCGGGATGGGGTCATGCTGTTTGGCTGGATTGGGGTAGTTGCTCTCCACATATATGTATACACATATACATATTTAAAGATAATGCACAAGTATTTTAGCTGTACCATGAGACAAGAATATTCTGTTTTCAGAAAGATGGAACAGATACATTTTTTCTTATCTCTTTGGAAGCAGAAATTTCTAGACTGCCTGAGATTTTAGATGTAAATAAGGGGTCTAGATTTTCATGTAAATTTTTCTCCTTGGTCATTTTTCATGTTGGCAATTAATTTTTTTTAATAACATGAAGGCTACCTATGAAAATATCTGTTTGGTAATGTCTGCCTCACTCCTTAAGCAATGAAGTTTCCCTGGCTAAGATTTGTCATTTTTAACCCAAGTATATATAAATTTCCATCACTTGTCTAGAGATGACACTGCTGACAAATTTAACTAACAAGGGCAGGGCCCAGAAAGAAGAATTTATCAGGGAAAGAATCACTACACAACGAAAGTATCCATGCACTAAATTTCTTGTACTTTATTAATAGGTCATAAGCCTGCAGGGTCTTATTCTGTGCATGATTTAAAAACTAAAACTCAGGTATATACACTCAGGTACACATATGCACACACACACACACACACACACACATGCACACACACACACACACACACACACACATACACACACATGCACACACACACACACACACATGAGCTCAGAAATTCTGCCTATTTTCCCAATCACAATTCAGATTGGAGGAGATAAGATTTCAAGAGTCAGAAACCCTGATAATGTTAAAAAGCAGAAACTAGTAGTGCAGCAAGACAGAAGCAGATCACAAAATAAACTCACCACACCAGCCCCTTGCGAAACACCTGTGGCTCTTCCTCGTTGCTCCCCACAGTCTTGTGTCCTTCCAGCAGATGCTGAAGGTCTTGTTTTCTCAGCGCATGGTTTAAGTCTGAGATGTACAATTAGAAGTGTGAATTTGGAGGATTTGTATTGTGATTTTTCAGATCTTTCATAAGTCTCTAACTGCCTAGTTAAGAAGAAAAATAAACAGAAAGAAAAAATAATTCTTATGAAGCCTGGGAAATTCACTGTCATATCTGTTTTAACTTTTATAAAAAAATAAACCAAAAAGTGCATACTGTTACTTTCCATCTTCACTGTTTGAGATGCTGAGTTAGGAAGCCCAGAGGGCCTTCTCACAAGGGCGGCAGCTAGTCAGTGGCCATGGCAAGACTGACATTCCATCCAGACCCCAATGGCCATGAGCTCAACTAGTCTATGAAATGGATTCCAAAACACTGAAATCATATGTTAGAAATTAAGAATGAGGATTTTTGGCATCAAGAAGGTGCAATAATATGCAGACAGTAGAATTGACCATACAGGAGCAAAACCTTCCATTCCAACAGTATTTTTGCCTCCAAGCAGGTCCTGGGTTCTTGAGTGGTGACTCTGGAAGGTGTTTGTCACCATGCCGAGTCAGGTATGGTAGACTACAGGAAAGTTTGTTTTTCTCTAAGTGACTATGGCAGCAGCACAGCTGAACTTGGAGGTGTATGTTCCTTTCTACTGCCAACTGTCAAATGAAATTTTCCACAGTGATGGGATAGGCAGTATTTGGTAAAGCATATAAACAGATTAGGAGAGTCTCAGAGGTCCAGAAAGACCCCTTACTGTGCAAAGATGGGGGAGAAGGCACTGGCTTCTTGTTTCTGGAAGCCAGTGCTTCCCACACCCGATGCGCATGTGGACTAACGCTGTGGAGTGCATAGACATCATGTTAAAGTGTGGCCAATAGCTAAGGAGGAGCAGAGGGTTTCAGAACTATAGACAGATCTGTTCCCCAAGAATTTCTCTGCATACTGAAGGGCTAGTGAGCAACAGTAGCCTGGAGAAAAATCATTATCCTGGCTCTGGGTTGTATTTTGCATTTTAATTAAAATTTATATTTGCCCATTCTGGCCGGGCCCTGGCCCTGTGGTATGTGCTATGTTGCTGGCAAATGAAATCAATAGGAGCCTATCATTTGGAACTTGGAGGCGCCTCAGTGTTTTTGTTGTTATTTGCTAGGCAGAAGGCTGGTGTTTTCTGAGTGATGTTTGGCATACACTTCCAGGCCAAGGATGTCAAATGACAGGCTGTGGGGCTCTTTGGCTGCCAGTTCATATGTTACAGCATTTTCTGCCCACCCACTTACCTATTGTATTCAGGGCTCTTCCTCATTTTTCCTTTTCTGCAGTGAGTGTCCTAGCAATGAAGGGGACTGTGTGGGCTTAGATTACAAGCAGGTTGTTATGTCAGTTGGACCTTTTGTTAACAGTCTCTTGTTGGGAGGTGACAAGCAAGAAGTGACTATGTTTGTGTCCAGACACAGCTTGGTGAAGGGCAGAAACGGGAGCAGGAGTTTACTGGAGGATCATCAAAGGAATAGAAGGCAGGCTGCTCACATGTCAGTATTTCCTTATAGTAGTATTCTCCAGACACACTTATACAGTTTCGCATTAGTTAAATGACTTTGTACCATTGCAAAGCCCATTGGCCCCTACCTGTGCCTCTGTAGGTGCTACTACGCTTTTCCTTTCCTTTCTTCTGCTATTTCTTTTCTCTTAACCCCTTTTAGAGGAAAAATAATAACAACAAAGAATATAATTAAAGAAGGTTAAAATCATTTTGGCTTTGAACTGCTTCATAACAAGATCTTCCATTAGAGGGACAGAACGAGCCTACCATCTTTTAGATAATCAAAAGATGAGGGTTTTTGCCATTACTTTTTCCCCAAATCTATTAAATTAAACAGCAACAAAATTAATTTACTGTATCGAGGTCTTCTATTTAGACTGATTGTTTAAATACACATTAAAGTTTTTGCAAAAGACATTATGCAGGGCTAACCAAGCTTGCTTTCCCGTGCTTTCATCTGAGTGAGAGTGTGAGCCAGAATTGAAGAGAACATTTCTTATAATCACAGTATTGGCCTTTTTCTTTGATGTTTTTTAGGTGAGCAAAGTGATAAGTGGCCAAACTGAGGCCTGACTTTTCTCAAAGCAGCTGCGTTCTACGCGATCTGAAATAATGGATGTAAAGGACCGGCGGCACCGCTCTTTGACCAGAGGACGATGTGGCAAAGAGTGTCGCTACACAAGCTCTTCCCTGGATAGTGAGGATTGCCGTGTGCCCACACAGAAGTCCTACAGTTCCAGCGAGACTCTGAAGGCCTATGACCACGACAGCAGAATACACTACGGAAACCGAGTCACCGAGCTTGTGCACCGTGAGTCAGACGAGTTTCCTAGACAAGGTGGGTACAGCCGCCCTGCCAACTGGCTCGTGTCACCTTCCTGATGTGCCCTGTTGCCTGTTGATGATGGAGGTCGACGGAAACTAGGGGTAGGGCAGCAATTGCCTCTTCAGGGTTTCATCTAGGAGAATAACTCCCTTTGCCATACTCAACACCTACAGCCGCTACAAGGTGCATCTTTTATTCTGAAGACTCAATCCTTTGAAAATTGGGTGGTTGTGTTTTGGAGACCTGTCAGGTGTGTTTTAACAAGTGTCACATAGACCAGGCCGAAAGCTCCAGAACAGGTATTCCTGAGATGATAGTGAACTTCCATCAGAAGAACGTGAGATTATCTGCTGTTTTTAAACTCTTCCCGTGAAACGCATTCACAAACCTCTAATTATAAGCATTGGGCTTATCTTAAAAGATATTTGATGTATATATTATGTTGTACAGCATAGTTGACCATGCATAGATTGCTCGATAATTCCATTGATGTAGTTCTTTCTCCTACTTTCACCAAGTCTGAATTTTATTACGGTTTATGATTTCTCTTGGGAGAAAGATGTTTTTCTCCCGGGCACTAACAATTGCTATTCTCCTCATGTCCAATATGCATGAAGAATTCTGTTATCCAGAGTTTACTGTCAATGCCTCAGCACATGGGCTAAAGCAAAGCCACGCTGCGGGGCAGGGCGGTGAAGTTCAGTCACAAACCCCGCGCCTTGCACTTGGAGCATCATCCTTGCCTTGCCCTGTGTGCAGTTTAAATGAATGGCTCAGCAAAAGTAGAAGTCAGTGCACAGGCAGCAGTGAATGCGCTGGACAGGGTCACGCTGCTGGCACCAAGGGTCTAGGCCTTGCGCTGCTAGGTTATTGCTTCATTTGGTTTATAACTGCTTCTTTGTTTCTTGTTCTATGTCCTTGGCAGCCAACATTGCAAGGAGTTTAACGTGTAATGAGATAACTTAGCTTGGAAATCCGTTCTTGACTTAGCTTCTTAATTTCTGAAATTACTTTTACTTCATAGAACCCCCCCCCACATATGTACCTACATGCATATGCATATTATTAATTAGCGTTATAATTAAAATTTATAAACTTATAATTTGGAAGGTGTTCTAAAAACATGTTCTCACATTCCCATTTTATCTTCATTTTTGCTTTTATAGTTAACAGACTTTTGAGCAAATCAACAACAAAACAGTTAAAATTATGTTTTCTTTGCCATTGTAGACCCTTTGAAGAACCAATTTTTAGTTCATCTTTATTCTTATTTCCTGAGTTATTTTCATGAAAATGTAACACATACTGACTCTCCCCTAATAGATAACAGGGGCGGGGGCTGCTGGGAATATACTCTCGATCCACTGCTTTTAATCTGTGAGAGATTTCCACACCTGCTTTACTTCCTTATATCTCACCTGACCCCTTGCAGCAGGTCGTGAGTAGTGGGGGAAACTCACGGCTTCATTAATAAAGACAATGAATGCTTAAATGTGCGATCAGAAGGATTAGGACACCTGTAGTTTCCAAGAGGATGGGAAGCTGAGCCTCTCAGATTTTGCTAAGGGATGCACGTCCAACTTGGTTGAGCTTTTCATTTTCTGGTGCAGTTTTTGCGTCATTTGCAATGTTGCTGCATACATTTTTGTTTCTCATGATTCCATCCTGAAATACACACTTTCCTCCCAAGTCTCATTAAAGGCTCAGCCTCACTTCTGGATCATTGTGCCCCGAGCTGCGGATTCTAGGTTATTGTTGAATTGTGGACTGGCCTGTCACCTTTTTCTATATTAATATTTACATAAAACTAAACCAAGCGCTGGATTTTACTTTCAAATATACCTTTATTCTTCCTGTTTAATCTTGTTTCCCTCCATTGATAATAATGGAAGTTGCTTGGCCATATCAAACTCATAGCTTTGCAATTAACAATTCACACATGCCGCATGTTGTTATTGAGCCCATATTTGTTTGTGTAATGTGTTTGCATGAATTAAAAACTGTGCAGTCCAAAAGTAGAAATGAAAAGGCATTGGAAAGTATTTGCATATGCAAGTGCAATTCCTTCTGAAGACATCTATGAATTTATGCATGAAAATGTAGTCAGAGTCTGAGTGGATCTACTTTGATAGGTTCTAAAATTGAACTCTGCAGGAAGTAAATAAGCACATATTTAAGAAGGGGAGGAACAGGAGATACAATCTGGCAAGTAGCACGTGCAACTTGAGACTGAGCCACTACAGAGAGGGTTAAAATAAATTTTACACAGAGTAATAACAATAATTTTTTAAATGTCATGCATTTCTCATTTTATTTTCTTATTCATGAAATCAAAGAGCAGGATCATCTTAGCATTATTAGCCTCGAGGTACATTAACAAGGATCATAGCAGGATCATCTCCTGCAGTCACCTTATTTAAAATCCAAGACACTGATCAGAAAACAAACATGCTTCTCACATACAAGCAAGTCTGGAAAACCCTTGGATGCCTCTCCAGGTGCTCAGAGTAGAAGAGAAGTACCAGCCAGTAAAGTGATGTGGGGCTCAGAGTCAGACCTTGGGAGCTCCCCCACCCGGCCTGCAGAAGTTTCAAAAGAAAGAAGCTGCCATCTCCCAGCAGGAAATGTGGGCCAGGTGTTCCCACGAGAAGGCTGCGAACGCTCCTGTCAACTTGTGCGGAGTTTGTTTGCTTTCAACACAGAATCCTCCTCTGCCTTCTGCTATTGTGACCTCCTCTCCTAAGCAGAGACTATGCAAATTACCTGCCCGGCCTCTATTATGCTAGGACCTCCTGGTGTGAAGGGAGAAAATTGTTGACCTTAAGTCTGTGGCCACCGGAGTAATTGGTAATTAGTAAATGACTAATCCTGCACTGCAGAGCAGCCTCGTGGTCCGAGAGTTAATGACAAAAGTGAGCAGCAGCAGGCTGATACCAGATTGAACTAAGCCACTGTCCAGCTGGTGAAAAGAGACACCACTCTGAGTGGTAGAGTTCGGCCACCTCCCCAGGTAGGCGGCACAATCGTCTTCTGGTGGACTCTATGTTAGGGTACAGAACAGTGTGATGTACAGTGCTGTTCTGTGGCTTAGGACCCTGAAATTAGACGCGAATTTGTCTTTGGCGTATTTCTGTAACTGTGACTCTGTTTTACATTGTGTGATTCACCAGCATTAGTATATAGCTTTTAGTTATGTTAAATAACAATCATGATGATGATGATAACAAGACAATACTAGCATTTACTGGACACTTCTTAGATTTGTACATAGTTTCCGGTTATATTGAACCACAACAGTAATAATAAAAGAATAGTAACAATCTAAATTATCCAAGGCCAGAAGCAGAGAAAGAGGTGGGAACAGATTTCAAACCAAGGGAAATACATTCAGCAGCTGTGTTTTATATCAGTGTGTTGATTACCCCTAAATAAATGAGTAAACAACCCGCAAACAAATCACCAAACCCTTTGTCAAAGTCTAGATGGAGTCTATTAAGTTCAGTTTCAAGACTTACAAGGATCAACAGCTCCAAATCTTTCTTAATAAAGTAGGTACTGTAAGCATTAACATGGATTGAACCTACCATGCATCCTGCTGCTGAACCTGCTCATTTATCTTCCTACTATCATCCATTCCCTCTGTTCCACAGCCTCCTGGCCCCCCTGGAGTCCTTCCTTCCTGCAGCACCTATCTACCAACCGTGGCAGTAGGAAAGTTCCTAGGGCAGGTATCTGTGCCTGGCTGTCAGCACCCATTTTCTCCCCTTCCCTGCAGCATTACCTTTTACACAACCTCTCAACCTGGAACACTAACTAACCAAGCAGGGTGTTACTATCTAAATGATATTGCTCAGGTAAGCAGAACTGGTAGGTTTCTGGGCTGGCTGAGGTTCATTGGGCCAGAGTGTTCAGCCAGCCTTATTCCTCAAAAAGCCCTGCTTTCCAGTTAGTAGTTCAAGTCTCTTGAGAGAGGACCAAGATTGAAATTTTTCTCTGTACCTTAGGCTGTCTTTTTGGGTCAAGGTTGAAGAAAGAATTGAGGGGAAGATTGGATTTTTGAAAGTACACTTGCATTAGGTCTTTCTATCAGCCCTAGCATGGGAATAAATTATATGATTCTTTCTTGTGCTTTTAAAAATATGTAAATAGAGCACATATACACATTTTAGGCTAAGTTTGGTTTAGAGACTTCATAAGCTAATTCTTGCTCCTCAGTCCTTTACAGTATTTTTGGCGATAAATTTTTTCCTGCGTAATTTGGCATAGCACAAATGTAACCCATATTAAAGAGATGAAAACTCACTGACCACTAGGCAGTAGGCCAGATAGAATACTGTTTGTGTTGATTGTTGAAATACTTTGGCAATCTGTAAATATTTCTTTTCATGATTGTCTCAAAACAGTTAATGTTTTTACCAAACCCAAACAGCAGTTATAAAGGTTCTGTGTTGAAAACGACCACTTTAATTTACTTACAAAGGACAACTTCTAGGTTTTAGTGAAGTTGAAGAATTCCATTAATATTTGGAAGAATGAATTGTACTTTGAGAAAATTGCTTTCAATTTATTCTCTTGCCTCTTCCTAAAACTTCTTTTCATAACTCAACTGAGAATAAAGCAGTGCCTCTTAGTCTTTGGTTGTCTTGTTACTTTAAAAAAAAATCCTTTGAAAAGGAGAATCTATAACCTTTCAGCGTTATATAACTTATAATCTTGCTGGCCAACTGAAATCCTCATTCCTTCAAATAGGAAGCGATGGTTGAGAAGTTCAGAATGCAGACTGTAACATTAAATTTTGCTCATATGCCAGTGCTGATAAGTACTATCAGTGTGACCTAGATCAAATTCTAGAACACATACTAAGTCATTCCTTCCATCTGTAAAACCTCTGGCCACATATTGTTATTGGAATCCTTTTTTTCAATTACCAATTTATCATACTATGGACATTGTCTTTCTTTGAGTAAATGATGAATAAATGCTAGTGCGGACACTTATAATTATTGTCATTTTAGTCTTATTGCTAGAAAAGTGGATAGGCTGCTCTCCATGGAAATCTCTTTTTCCCTTGGGTTTGATTCCCACGAACCGCAAAACTCGGACACCCTCAGACTTCTTTCTCCAGCTTTTGATAAAGTATATCTGACTCCCTATGCACTATACATTTTGCTCCCAGAGATGAACAAACATAGGCATTATTTCCCTATTTTTAGAAAGAGATGAAAGATACCATCCAGAAACTGTCAGCTGATGCCAACACACTGCAAAAGAGTTGCTAGTCAGACCATTTTATGAGTGAAAAAAAATACACTGAAAAAATGCTCCAAGGTAGTGTCATTGTATACAGAAAATTGTTAGAGGTGTGAATTCCATGACATGTAAATAACTATATATTTTAGGAATAAGTTTATTTAAGGGAAGACAATCCATAGAATCCCAGATGATACTGAATCCATTCTAATCGTTTTACCTATAGTAATCTGGAGGCCATGTGATTTTGAGAGTCAATATCTATTTCAGGGTTAGCATTCATTATCCTTTTAGGAATATATAAATATTTTTCAACAATTTTAGCCTCAACGCAACAATCCTCAGGTTTGCCTAATCAATTGCTATCCTCTGATTATCTTTGTCCGTTGTTCATTCAACTCCTATCTGACTGTCTTTGACTCTTCTGTCTCTTCTTTTTCAGTGATAATTATACCTTCACCCTCTAGTCCTTGATCTTCTTCACAGGGCTTTTTTTTCTACAGGGAACTGAATGCATAGACCTTGTGCTTTCCAGGCAGGTGCTGTGCTGCTCAGCTACATCCCTGGCCCTTCGAAGTGCTTTTTCAGAACACCGCTGTTCACAAAACTTAGTATCCCACCTCAAAGTAGCTTATGCATAAAGATTTTTAGGTGATGTCTATAGAAACTCTAGCAAACCATCTGTCCTCAGGCTTGCCTTCCCTTGTTTCTCATTAGCTTTAAAAGGCTTTATGCCCCAGACAAATACACATGGAGATGTTGGTTGAAAAATCTACTCTTATATTCTTCTCTTCTCTTACCTTTGTGTCCTCATCTTCAGTAGAAAACACGAAGGAAGTTGCAGATAGGTCCTGTGTGATGTGTGCTAATAGTTTCTGTCATTCTCTGACTTTGTTGGCCATATCTGGATTTAAGCCTATACTGTATGTGGACATACCTTAGGGTGAGTCCCTCCTTACACTTGCAAAATGGATTCCTTACAGAAAAGACCTAGTCACTCAAAAGGCCACAAAGAATACCGACATGAGTGGTATCAATATTCCCATACTGGTGATCCTCAAAATGACCGCTTGCGTATCATCTTTGCAAGCCCTGCCTGTACTTTCCTAATGTCCTTAGAATATTCCTTCTTTAGTATTCAAGAAGCAGCATTAGCGGAATTCCCCATGAATTGTGTTTTCATTTTTCCCCCAAATTAGGAAATGGAGTCACAAACCTTCCATTTTAGGGAGTATCCTAAGATTTCTTCTTTCTTCTTGGTTCTATGCGTTAGTACTGACCAAATCATACTTATTACTCCTGCTTCATTAATGTTGTGTCCACATTTCTCATTCCACAGGAAGCTTCCAACCTTTCAAAGTGGAACAAGTTGTTCCCTGTTTGAATTGCATCCTCCTCGAGGTCTTTCCCTTGGCATGTTTTATATGTAATGAATCGTTTTGAATTTCCAAAACATTATTTTTGTCACTGCCTTCAAATTAATTTTAAAATGTTTTGGAGGTGCTTATAAGGCAATTGTAAGCTGTAAAATACAACACAGGATGAGGCAGAGATGGTATCTAACCTCAAAAATCTTGGTAATGTTAAGAGGCAAAATAGGCACGTTATGGGGTATAGTATGATAAACACTATAAAGAGAGAAATACTGGATGGCTTTGAGGAGACATCACAGCCGGAGTTATGTGTAATTCCAGAGATAGCTTACCTAAAATCATGACATCCTCACAACACTTGCAAGTCAAGGAGATGGGCCATTGATGAGGGTAGAGAATGTTCAGGTAAACGGTCACAGTCACTTTAACATTGCTGGTGCAGAACACTCCACCCGTCCACTTTAAGGAAGAGAGGTTCTTGCACTCGTGCTTCCAGTCCCTGGTTGGCCAGCTCCAAGATAGAAATGGCCTGGTGCACAGGGATGGTAGGGGAAAGTTGTTCAAACCTCAGCAACCAGGAAGCAGAGAGAAAAGGAGCCAGGGACAAGAATATACCCTTCCAGATCACGTGTTCAGTGACCTAGCTACACTGTGGTCCTGTTTCCCAAGGGCGTATTTAGCTACCGAGTTTGTCAACAAATGAACCCACTGGTGAGTGTAATGTTGCCACGATCCAGTCACCTTCCAAACATGTGAGACTTTTGTGGGACAGTTTAGATCTGAGCCATAACAGTAGAGTATATGCAAAGGTCCTGTGGTGACAAAGCTTGCTGTTCCAAGTATTTAAAAACAGCTGGGGTTAATAGAATAAAGAATAGAGATAGGTGAGAGAGACTGGTAGGAAGAATCTGAGTCTTGAAGGCATTTCCAGAAAATACTGCTGGCATCAATTTATAGACACTGTCAGAGGGAACCAATATAGTCAGGAAAGTGAGTTAGAAGATATGTCTTAAGCAAGCAAGCCTAGTAGCATAAATTTGGAGAGAGGAAATGGTTTGAATAAGTGTCCAGAAACAAATATTGTTAGCTTTATAGGTTGTTCTGCAAGGCAGATATTTTGTTCTGAGACTCTTGGGCATTGACTGTTTTCATCTCCTGCAAGGAGAATGTCGCCTTTCTGATGCTAAGTTTATTTAAAGAGCCTGAAAAGGTCAATTCTTGTAAATAATGCCTTAAGTGGAAATACAGGGAGTGTTAGCCCAAGTTCTAGGACAATGGCAGCCCTGAAGCTGACTGTAAGAACATAGTGTTATAACAAGAATATGGGGTATATTTCTCAATTGTGTTAAATGCTTGCCTATGCAAAGTGCAGCACTATAAATAAAGCTTCTCAAATGGATCCAGGGCAAGAAGAAATATGAAAAAAAAAACAAAACTGCATCTGTCCTTCTGCTGTATAAACGACATGCCCTTGTGCATTCTGTGACATGCATGAAATAAACCAGAGATTCACAGCAGATGTGAGATGTGTGTGAGAGAGAGTGTGCGTAAGTGTGTGTTTATTCCCTGTCAGTTGGTAGCATTCATGGGAAAGCTAAAGATGTTCGGAAGGACAAGCAAGACTTCTGGGAAGTGATGAGAAGAGCAGGGTGAAGGATCAAAGCAGAGCCAAGGAAATTGCTGAAGTTTCTGATTCTGGCAGTTGACCTGGTGTTACTGATAACCACCAGGGCTTGAGACAGAAGATGAGCTACCAGTTTATGGGTTCAAAGTTACGTGAAACTGCAGGCTTCCAGAACTGGAGATGCTCTTACCTCATCCATGTGCAGATGTCTAATAAGTAGGTGATTGTACAGTTTGAAGTTCCAGAGAGATGGTTCAGCTGGACTGAGACATAGGTTGATAACATCATTTCGTGGGACTTGGTGTGATCATCCAGAAAAGAATGTGCAAGAAAAAGAAATAGGGTACTCACATAAGTATAGAGGTAATTCAAGGGAAAGGCAGGTGATAGTAAAATCATACTTTCTTTTACATAATCAGTCCATACTTATTTCCTTATCCAAATGCAGAATTGGTCTGCTTTCTGGCCCCGAAATCCAAGGTCTCAAAGTTAACAGACATGGGCTCTAGTTGGCCCCTGGATACCTTTGTGTGGCACGCAGTCAGATTTAGAAATTTGGATGAAATTCACATCCATTCACACTCCAGTTTGCTACAGGCCCCATTTCTGTCTTTCCTCTTACAAGAGTTCTCCTCTTTGATTATTTATTTTATATGCCAGGCCCGCGAAGGGTATTGCAGTTGCAAAAACATCTTGGCCTTTTCTGTCTCCGTTACTCTTTGCGGAATACCTTTCTGCTTGCTACACACCTGCTCATCCCATGAAGGCTTGACCTGCTTGGTGCAACTTTTTAACTTCTGAATTCCTGTATTCGTGAATGCATTGCTATGGTTTTTTATTATCCTCTTCGTGAGTGACTCAGCATCCACAGCACATAGATTCTGTGACTTCTGTGAATAAGGGGATAAACAAAGTGCTCTGCAGCCTATGCTTCGACTCATGCATGCAACCATAAGAGAATTTGTTTTTATTAATGGCTAATTTCCTCCTCTAATGAGAAGAACTTAAAGCACAGCTTAGAAAGGGACTCATTTAGAAAGAGTAGAATGGTGTGTCTGCCCAGTATGACAATACCAAATCCCACAGTGGCGAAGGCCAGCTTGCAGATTTTCTGCAACATATCTGACCCTACTGTATTGAATTGCATAAGCATTTGCTTTTTCTGAATACTGGTGATGCAAGAACACTACTCGTTTTCCTAGGCCATTGTCATGTGTTACAGTTGGGCCTCTTCCGGGACCTGCTTTATCTGCCATAGTGAAGGAGGTGTTCACCGCATATTTGGGCAGTGACAGGGTACAATTCAGAGGGAACCTTTAAGAAAACCGCAGCCTGAGAGCTGGAGGGCCTGCCTCTGCCTGCCTCACCCCGCTGAACAGTCAGAGTCCGGGAGTGGTGCCGCCCCACCCACTGATGAATCCTTGCTGATATTATCGAAGGAGACATTACATTTTCAATGTCATGTTTTAGGTTTATAATTTAATTTTCAGCTCTGGCAATTCCAGAGGCATCTCTAGGGACATGTGGAGAGGAGGGGGTCGGGATGTCCCCGAAATGGATTCATGTTCATTTCTTAGGCACCTTAGTTGGCATGCATAAGCCACAAGCTCCCTCTGTCTGCCGCAGCCCGAGTCTCTCCCACGACCAAGTTACTCAACATTCCTCCCTCCCTGACTGCTATCCCTTCCGCTCAACCTCAAGTCAGGTCTGCTTCGGTAATAAATCTCTGCTGGGAGCGCTCAGAACAAACACCGAGTGTGCACACAGATATTAAAAATAAGTGCAACACAGACTTATTTAATAATGTTCAACCGCCTTTTATAATATTTGGAATATTTTACCGAAGTTCCTATGAGCATTATGTTGAATACATTTTCTCCAAGACAGAAAGATCTTTTCAAGAATTGGAGGAAAAAAAAAAAAAAACCAGCTGAAATCCAGCGGGCTGGGCTGTCTTCTCAGCTGCACTGTTACGCTCCTTCCCTTCCAGATTTTTTTCTTTGGCCAGAGATACAAAACGTGAAGCTATTCTTTGTTTCCCCTGATTTATGAATAGTTGGCATTGGGCAATTGCTGTCCCAATGGGATGCATTTTATTTTAAAATAGTTTGAAGCATTTTCTTTTAAATTACCCCATGTCTGCTGCCACCTTGACTTGTAATACATGCTTCTCAGTGTGTCCTTGTGTGGTTAAGGTGTGCTCCACGTACCGGGAATTACAGCACTGAATTTATTTGTAGCACTTTGAACCAAAATATTGAATTTATTTAGAGACTAATTCCAGTGGGTTAAATTTGTTTCTATGGATCTATTTGCTGCAGCTGGAACACTGATGGAAGGGAGGAATATTACTTTAATGTCCTCGAAAAAAAAAAAAAAAGGTCCAGGCAACTGTAGGATAAATATCCATAGGCTAAGCAAATCCCTCTCAAAGTGACTACAAATTCAGGCGCTACTGTCAACTGTAAAAAAGACCCTATGCACCTGGTGGCCATGGGTTCCAATTCTCCTCAGTTCAGAGTGACATTTTATTTAATGCTTGCACTCTGACCCCCATTTGTATGCTTTGCAGAAACTCTGCTAAGACTTGACCCAGTTAACACTTTCTGCTTAGCAAACCCAGGCATGGAGCAGCAGGGCCACAGCAGTGAAGCACTGAGTTGTTCTAGCTGAGCAGAGAGGGGACAGTGAACCTGGGCACTGCCCAGGCCATTTCTGTCTCTGGGCCAGTAGTGAGTTAGACTCTCTTGGTGACTTCTCTAGTGCCCCATGCTGAAGCCCCATTCCAAAGTAATTACATCACAGCCATCTGGAGGAGGTCACTAAACATCAGTATTTTTAAAAACTATATTTTTTACAGAAATAAAATGTGTGGAGGGATTTGAGGAATCATGCCCTGGACATTCTCTAAAAGGATCCACTCTAGAGACTATGACTAATATAACTACCACAGGGCCTCATACTTAGCATGACTTGGGATCTGATTCTTCACTTGGAAGCCCTAGCATTTAATTTAAATAGAGCTGCCTAATTCTTAGAGGGTTTGGTTAATAAATGCTCTTAATATCCAATCACTAGTTCATTCTATAGTGTTTCTAAGGTAAGAGTCAGCAGTCATTTCTCAGTGTATCAGGACTTGCAGGTCATTATAAGTGATGATGTAAGTTTGAGCACCAGTCTGGCAATGTAGTATGTAGCCAATTAATTATCATAATGGATCCTACACCCTCAAAGTCAAAACAAGTTGTGATGGATTTGGACTTACTACCGTAAGAAACACAACTGAACTATGTTTCTGCAAGAAAGGTGAAGGCAATAGGAAACATGGTGTTAATTCAAAATCTCTACCTCCTACTAGCTGTCCACAAAGGTAAAAAATCCAGTCCTCACAGGAGCCAGGCAGATAAGACAAAAGGATGAAATAGGCCAAGTTCTCAATTATGTGTCATCCTGGGGACTGTTCTGATTTGGAGTAGATATGTCCAGGCAATGCCGCTCAGGGCTGGCAGTTCAGTATCACTGCAGAATTCAGGTGCTAGATCTTCCAACTTCTCAAGGAAATAGAAAGGTTTAGATTTCTTCATTACATTTCTAGATTTTAAATGTTTCTGTAATGGCCACTTGGAGAGCAGTTTGTGCAGACTTTGCACAGTGTACTGGCTTCATTTCTGGGCTTTGACTGTTTCTGGTAATGAGCTGCTAAATGTCCTTGAGGACACAGGACAGTGAAAGCAACCTCAGAACTTCTGGGATTTAACAGCTAGGGACTCAGAAGCCAAGAGATAAAAAGCTAATGATGAATGTTCCTTTTCTTCATCCTGAAATGCACAGACTAAGGATTCTTCGAAGCCCTGAACGCCACCACCATGAGGTATCCAGAGTGGTGACCAACACAGAGACCCATCAATGAACTGGCTTTCTCTCTTGTCCTGTCTCCACCTCTGTCCCTCATGCTTGCTCCATCAGGTCACTTCCCAAACCTTTTCACAGCATCTGCTTTCAGAGCAAATTTTGTTCAGGCATTAGGCAGCTAAATTCATTTTAAATGTCAGTGCATAGGCCAAGGGGAAGACTCTCTCTAGGGCAGATTTTTGATACTATCAGTGTGAGACTTCTCAGTTAGGGAATGGTTTGTTGATTGAAAAACAAGACAATGAGATTGACAGCTACAGTTTAGTGCTTACTAAATGTTACCAAATTTTTAGTGTGTTATTTGCATTGTACTTTATTTTACAGAAGACTTTTTTTATTTTTAAAAAATGTATCTGGCTGGTTGGTTTTTAAAAGAAGTTAAATGAACCTTTTATTTTAGAATAGTTTTAGAGTTACATAAAAGTTGCAAAAATATTATAGAGTAGGCTGGTTGGATGTGTTGCTTTTGTCGTCTTTAGTATGTGTGAAATTTCTAATTGCATGCCTAGAAAATCTGATGTTGTTTTCCCTCTTTGAAGCCACCACATCAGATCTTGAAGGGTTGAAGAGGAAGATGTAAACATTCCCTATAAATTCCCTGATAGCAAAGAGAACGTCTTGTTCATCTTTCCATCTTCCTTAGCACCAACCATAGTGCCATGTTCATGGACATTTACTAAATACTGTTGAATGGGAAATTCCCAGCATGCATCAGAATCTGAATGGATGGCACCCAGTCCCAAACCACCCTCTGCATCTCATACATCATGTGTTATTTCTTTGTAAAGAAAGGGATGGGGGCTTTTGCACTGTATGACTCCTGTCCTCCTAGAACCGAGTAAGAAGGAACACTGCAAGGCAAGGTTTTTCAGCCAGTGACTGATTCCCAGACCTAACACTTTCTCACATACAATGGATAGAGCGATCTTTGTTGCCAAAGTGAGAGCGGCGCCTTGGCTGCCTGGAAACTGCCAGAGCTTTCTAGGACATACCTGTGTGCTGCATGCCACCATGTATTTTAGCCACACCCTGAGTGAAAGCCAACATGCATTTTGTTTCTTTTCTGTATCTTCTAAGTGAATATCTTGCTCATTTACTGGGAGGTTAACAAAAACACTCCTAATACATGCTGTACTTTCAGTCTGAGATGTCAGTACACCTTTAAAAGGTCTTTTTATTAACCCTTTTCATGTGCTTAGACAGTTTTCTCACAAAGCCATAAAGATGAAGTTAATAACTGTGTGCAAAACATATTTTTCTTCAACCTCAGCTTTCATGCCAGGAGGATGATTAGCCATAGACCCTCACATGGCTGCCTGAGATTGTAAATGGCTTGTTTTCTATCTTTAATGTAATTTAAAAGAGTCACCATTCCATGACAGGGATTCAGCATATTTTCCAAAGGTGACTGGTTTAGGGACATAATGAAACAGACATCATCTTCTTTCACAGAGTGTTCTGTTTTTATTTTTTTTTTAAAGATCATTGTATTACTGATCACTTCATTTATTAGCTGGTGGGCTTCTGTGCATCTTACCTATTTCATTCTAATGTCACCTATTTTAAAAACAGAAAAACAGAAGTACACAGAATATATGTAATCACAGTTAAAGGGACCTAGCATTGAGAATGTATTGAGGGTTTTCAGTAAAGAGCAATGTAATTCCATTTATGTGGTAAAGCAGTCACTGACTTCCCAGTGGGACAGAACTGCAAAGAAGGTTGAAGGGGTACAGGGACAGTGGGTAAAGGCCATGCAGATTGCTTGTCTAAACAGTATCCTAGGTCTTGGAGCAACTTTAGGCATATGTAGCTGACTTTCAGAGATGGAATTCATTTACACACTGCAGGCGACGTTGTGTTGGATTTGTAACTGTTACAGATCTGAGCAACTGGTATTTCGTGGGGCACAGTGAAAGCATGGTTCAGTCAGTCTTGATCTCTGGAGCAGAAGAACTGGTTCAGTCCTCTTATCCTTCATCTCAGAAAGGGCAGTGCCTCCCTGATGGTCCGCTCCCTTGACTTTGATGTGTCACAGATGCTGCCTTCTAGCTCCTCTGTTATTCTTGGTGGGCAATAATTTGTTCCTTGGCTTTCCACGGGTAAAACAACTTTGTGTATGGGAGAAGATCTTTCAAAGAAATTAAAAAAAAAATAAACTAGGAAATCCCGCCATGCACAAACCTCCCCAAAGCCCATCACTGATTGTAGCAAGTGTCCCAGTGTCTTTTCCCCAGGTAGCTCTCACAGGTAGGTATAGCAATGTCGGCTAAGCCACCTGTAGAGGACATGAAACAAATGAGCTCATCTAGAGCTCAAAAGAGAAAAATGAAAGCACAAAAGAGCTCATCCAGAAAATCAACTCTTCATGTCACTTACAAAGCCTGCAGGCTAATTATTCCTAACACAGAGACAAACCTCAGCAATCTGATCATTTTGGCTGCTGAAAATTGCTTGTTGACTGACTATGAAACAACTATATATCCCTTAACAGTGGCCAGAGGGAAGAAAGCAGATCCTTATACTGAAATATCTGGACAGCCAGGCTTCTGGAAAGCAGAGTATCATTATAGCCATTAGGACAGTGCAGTGGGCTATTTGGGTACTCAGCTCTGTGCAGCCAGATGGAAATCGTAGTTCAAGCTTAGTGTTGTCAGACAGCAGAGGCTTCGGGCAAAGGGAAAGGCACGGGTGAGTGGTTTTTGACTGTTTATCTCTAATGTGTGTGGCCAGCGTCACTCCCATCTGTGATGGCTGTGATTTATTCTATTATACTGTCAGGATTAAAACACCTTTGCAGGAGAAAAATAAAGGGCAAGATACAAACGCTGTGTCATTGATGTGACAGATGCAATTTCTCTGGACACCACAGATGACCAGAGTGTGGAAACTCTTGCAAGTGCCTCGGCCATCGAATATCAGAACCTGCAGTGTCCTTAACAGCCGTGTCTTTGAAAGCCTTCCTGGGTTTACATGGTGACCAAAGTGGCTTAGTTGTCCAAGCTTAGAGTTAAAATTCCTGTTCTCACTTCCCAGTGCAGCGCTCATTCAGTTCCATTGTGTGCTGCTTAAGCTCACTGTTTTGTTTCTTCTGAATTCATACGGTTGACCTTGACTTTAACTTAAAACCTTTTTGATATTTTCACAGGGGCAAAGAGAAATAAGAAGCACAAATAGGAACTTCTTTCCCTTGCTCTCCAGTATCCATATACTTCTTTACTCCTGGAACCGTGGGTTTTACTTCTCCTTATTGACGTTCTCCTTTGGGCTAGCTCTTTTCCCTTCTCCGAACAAAAGGAAACCCCTGTCATCTCCTGGCCCTAGTTAAGTGAAGGCGCGCACTGCTTTCTGCCTGCGGTAGCTGCCAGCTCTGATCTGTCCTCACCTTCCCTTACCCCTTGGGCCCCTTCTTCCCCCATCTCTGTCGGTCTCCTGCTGTTTCCTGTGTGAACACAAGTGAGGGTCAGAGCAAGTCAAAATTCCAGCTCTCCCAGATACCTGGGCACTCATCTCTCCACCTCTTGCTCTTCCCTGCTTATTGCCCCGCATAGTATTTCCAGCAACTCAGATTTTGTGCATTGTTTACCATCAGCAGAAGAGTATGACATTTGAGCTACAAAGAACTAGCTCTCATTCTGAGCCTCATCCATGTTGGGCTCGTGGAGGCTGGGCAAGTCTCCCTCAGCTAAAATGGCCTCTTCTGTGTAGTTGCCTTCTTGGTACTTGTATAAAATTGCTTTTTGCTAGTGATGTTCATTAATGACAAAATCACTTGTTTGAAGTGTTTATTGCTAGTACACTGTTACCATGGACAAGATGCCTAGATTACTAGGCAAAGTCTACAACTCTATTTAAAAATTCCCATATGGGCAGACACGTTTGTGTGTTAATACGAATCACCTTTAGGATATTAATTTCTAGGCCCAGGAGACTGAGTCCAGTAGTCCCCAAGCCATTAGCCATTTTAGTCGCCAGACTCCTGGGCTTCCCTGGGCCCATCTTGCCTACCAGATCTATTCTGCAAACACCGAGCAGTGGAGCCAAGTTCTCTCCAACTCTGGATTCTACTTAGGACTTGAAAATGAGCACCATTCTGGTGGCTCATGTCTCCAGAAGAACTTCGCATACATATGGCGGCGGCAGGCTCTGCCTGCAGTTCCCTCCCTAAGCCATGAAGGCTGCCTTGTTGGGCGTGGAAGGGAGATTGCAGAGTTTCAGTGTCTGTCGTTTCTAACCCAGAAAAATATATGTAAAACACCAGCCTAAAGAAACTCCAGGGGCTACAGCTATTGGGGGGAAGGAGGAGGGCTGGGAAGGTCTTGCTTCTCACTCAGAGTTCGGAATCATCTAGGACCAACCTAGCGATTTCATCAAAGCACTTTCCCAATGGAAAGGAGCTTTGAGTCACCAGCTGCTACCACAGCTTAAATATTTATCTCTATGGAGGGATGGCATTTAAACTAAAAGCAAGACTGAAAGCCTCTCTAAGAGAGTATTTCTTATGTCCCCCTCTACAAGCTTGCTCTGGCTGTAGTGCCACAGTGAAAAATGGAAAGAACAGAAGAGTACCATTGTGCCCTCTCTGGTCCCACCAGGTTGACACTAGAAAACAACAAGTCACTTTCCAAACTCAAATAAGAACGGGTCTGTAAATGGCTCAGAAATCTCATTGCTGTTGTATTAGCTTTGCCTCCATCCAAACAGTAGGGCTGTGGGAGGATTCTGAGCCTCAGATCCGGGCTTGTGGTGCTAAACCATTGGTGATCACTCAGTCAACAAACTGTTCATTCACCTGATGCTGGCTTCATCCCTACTGCTCTTTGGAAGCTGGGGGTGGAAACGTGAAGAAGCTGTCATCAAAGCTCTTTGGAAACCCCCAAGCTGGTGCAAGGAAGCCAAAGCAGGCAGGGCTTTCTGGAGATGCTTGAAGCAGAGCTTCTGTGCTGGGAGTCACAGCCGAATCTGGTGAAGGTTCCCTGAGATCCATTCGGGTTTGCTCGCGCGTGAACTGGATGACTAAAATAGACAGAGAAAATAGCATCCCGATATTTAAATATATGATTACTCTTTCTTTATAAGTGCTTAGCTGGAAGTGTCTTCGGATGAATACTGCAGCACATATCTGTGAATGTAGACCATATTGGAAACAGATTTACTGTCCCAAAGTGTAATGCCTACTCAGCCATCTGATGGGATTTGAGCACTGAGCAGTCTGAGAGGGATGCATAGAGGCTGTTTTATTACAAGATGCTGTTATGAGTTATAGCAGCTTTCCTTATGCTATACGGCTGTCGCCAAACAAGTTACATGAATATAAGCAGTTTTATTTGCAATTTTTTTGCTTACATTTTCTTAGCAGAGTCAGATTACGGCTTCTTCCAGCCCCGCACGTGCTCCTGTGGTAGTCCCTGTATATTGCTTTGCTCGTGCCTAAAGCAGCTTCTAATATTTGTAGAGTCTCCCCCAGAAGAGGAAGTGTCAGTATTTATTGATACAATCGTCTGGCTCCTGTTTTATTTTGTCTTATTCGAAAACATAAAGGAAAAGCACCATTTCACTCATGTAAACAATATGTTCATGACAGAGAAAACTTATTAAATACATTGATTAGTTTCTCGTTTCATGTGGTTGCTGTGATTCCAGAACAGGTTTTGTGTTTTCAGGGGAAAAAGAATAGAGTTTCAAATTTCATTTGATTAGGACTGAACCTGAAACAACTAAAATAAGAAAGAATTAATTTCATATGAGCGATGTACTGGGTTTTGTGGTTACATACAAATTATAGGCTGGAAAATTAGCGTTGTTGTTTCCCCTTGAATGTGGGAAAGTGAATCAGAGAAATTGATGACATTAATAAAAATGATAACAGTGAATTACTTTATATTAAATGTAAATAATTGTTAAGCTGGGACCTAATTGCACCTCATACACTCAGTTTACACCCAGTTTATTCTTATTTTATTAAGCATCTTTAAATGGAATTAATTATGTTATTAGAAGTTATAATAAATATTTAACATACAATGTTCAGTATGCAGAAACTTCTCTTGTTTTTTTGTGGGGGGATAGTGTGGTCATTGGTGATTGGATTTGGCTCAGGATTGAAGAATCTGACTTTGAAAATGGCTTTCAACCCAGTATCACTGAGGAGGACAGGGCACAGGCTGCTGGGCGGGGTCATAGGTAACATGATGGACTAGGTTGCAAAGAGTCCTTTAAATTGTTTGCATTGAATTTTTGCAATTATAAAAGCCATTAACATTCATGGTAAAGAATTTTAAAATCATAACTACATGAAGAAGAAAATTAAAATAGCCTATTATTTTATCTCCCAACACCAATTGCTGTTATCGTTTTGGTATATTTGTTTTCCAGCCTCTTAGGTATCATGTACATGTGGACCGCATTTTTAAAACTGGAATTATGTGTACTATTTATTTGGTCCTGTGCCCTTGTTCATGTTATAACAAATGCTTTCCTTTTCTTGAATATTTTTTGTGAAAAATACCTCTTTAACAATCATGTCACGTGGATGTATCATTCTACTTTCCATCTAATCTTTTCTCAATGAAATTTTAGTTTGAATTTTTTTTGGTACTAGAACTCAAACTCATGACCTTACCCTTACCAGGCAGACATTGTGCCGCTGAGCTATATCCCTGGTGAAATTTTAGTTTTGCTACTGTTTTTATATACTACTTCACATAGAATTTTATGCTACATGAATGTTTGTGCATGCCATTCATTTACTTAAATATTCTGGTATTTTAAATCTATGCCAACACACAGGTTAAAAAAGGGCAGACAGAATGAGTTTTCCTGTAGATCTAAGTGTTTAAGGCATGTACCTAAAATCTAAAGTGCACAGTATTTTAATTCTCTGTACAAATGTATCATACATTTTCAGCCCTCTATGCAACAGTCTCTTCACATAATATTCTGTTTGACCACTTTGCTGTAATATTTTGTTAAACATTTTAAAATTAAGTGAATTACAAATTGTACATTGTATGGTCAGGGACTCAGTTAAGGAAAAGATCATGTAGGATCTTACGACTGCACCTCAAACATTACTATTTTGGTAATAGTTTACAGAAATCCTATATTTGGAATTGTAGCATGTGCATTGTTAAATTTTTTTCTCTGGGCTATATTCATATGTGTTTGTGATATGTTTATATAAATATATATACTGTTATATATATGTGTGTACAAATGTACACATGTTAACTACATTTGGTTTTTGAATCACATAAAACATTAAACACATGGAAATAGTAATTATAGATTTGTGTCCATGCAAGTATATAAAAATAATAATATTAAATGTGTGATGTTATTAAAATAATTGATGCATGGAGACCAATGATTTTGCTGTTTGGTTGTGATATGCATTAACCAGGTGAGCATTTGAATGATTAATAATGGATCCTGCAGTCCATCAAGCACTCTGGTCTACTAATCATTTCCTTTTGTCCTATATGTAAAGTGTTGCTTAGAGTTTATCTCAAAAGGAATTCTTATATCATGGTCCAAAGTGTATCAGTGCCCCCAAAAGAGACAAAATGGGAGTTAAGAGATAAAAATCAAGCTTGCTGGATTTTTCTGTCTCATTTTGTATGTGTCTGTGGGAAGCTTTCTACCTATACAACAAATCATCCCTAGGGAGGACAGTGTCATGATATGAGAAAGGAACAAAAAAAAAAAAAATGATGTTTGATTCCCATGGGAAAAATAGGTCTTATGTGAAAATTAATCTCAGTGTGTTGCAACATTTGCTCCATAAACTTGAACAAAAGAAACAGGAAGAAAATCCCAACTTGTATGAAAACAACTTTTTCCTCTGTAGTTATGCTTCATAATCATCTCTTTCCTGTAGATATGTGGCCTGGCCCAGCTGACGCAGTATAAACTGTAGTGTTCTGGGAGAGTGTGCTGGTATCTGCCAACACATGTGCTGTGAGTCCGGACTCTGGTCAGGAAGAATCAAGTGAGAGAACAGGCTTGTCCTCAGGCAGCCTTGACCCTTACTTGTTAACTCTTAACTTGTACTGATTTTTCTCTTCTGGGCACCTGTATATTTCAGATCATGATGCAAAAGCTCCTGTGGTGGAAAATCTGAATTAACCTATGGCAAATGAAGACTATTGTCACACCAACTGACTGTATGACACACACTATTTATTGCTGAGACTGCAGCACTAATCTGCCTTATTGATTTTAAATATATATGTATATATTCCATATGGATCTTTCAAATTGCCCAATCTCTTTATAAGACCATTTGCCACAGTGGGGCAACACAGAGAGGCTGACACATACCCTCTTTGTGTCTCAGTTGTGTCCTCTAACATGACACAAGAGAGGCACAAGTGACCTAATGTTCACTCTTAGACTGCTCACCCTCCTCTGCCATTGTGTAGATGCAGGCCCAGCTCTTCCACTGACTTAGTAGAGCTTAGCATATATCTAATTCTCTTTAATTCCACATGATTAATACCACTGTATGTGAAATCTGGGGAGCAAGAACAGCAGCTATATTTAAATGTACAAATATAAATGAATCCCATTTGTAATGAAGAACCTTGAGAAGTCCCTAGAAGAAGTGTCCTTTCTAACCACCTACTTCCTGTGCTGAGTATCATTGTCATGGTCTCTAAGATTTGGTGGAAGATTCTGTCATCTCCCATCTCTGATTCAAGTTGGCTGTGTGTATAAATATTGAATGAGTGACTTAGCCTCTCCGTGTCGCCCCACTGTGACAAATGGTCTTAGAAAGAGATTGGGTAATTTGAAAGATCCATACAGAATACATACATATATATGTTTAAAAATATGTCTTCACAAATTAGTCATTTTTACTTCTTGCACTCCTAAGAAATTGAGTGTTTGTTCTCCTATTACGCTTATCAGTAAATTTTTCATTTTGTTAAAGAAAAAAAAAATCCAGGGCAAGTGCTTACATTATCACCATGATCTGCTCGAAGCCTGCATTTCATTAAGTAGATTGTTAATAAAATGAGGAAGGATATATCACAACTGCAATGCTGTGCCTCCCAAAGTTAATGAAGAGTTATAATTTTCTAGACGACAAATTAAAAGGCTGTTAAAATAGTTGGTAAGACTGTCAATGGATTTAGCAACATTCCAATTAAAATAGGGCATTAAAGAGAATTAAAATCTTGAATTTGGAGAAATGAGAAAATATGTTTCATATGTGATTTAATATAGTTAGGACTCCTGGAATCTTTACATAAGATGAGAGAGATATTATCTTATAGATATCATACTTTTTTTAAAAAGTGGGACATCAACATGGACTACCATTTCATAAAGTTGCTCAATAATTTGATGCCTAAAACATTCAAACTATAATTTTAGTTATAGTAATGGTAGTAATATTTTACTTTATAAATATATGTGTATTATATGTGAATATATTGTTAACACATTCATTCACATATTAGTCATTCCTAACAAATCAAAAAGTTTTCTTTCCATATTCACTGTAGCTCTCATTCATCTGTGTACATCTTTACATAGAATACGTGCACGTTGCATGCTTTTTAAAAAGACACTTTGGTCATATGTGTTCTCTATGTCTTCCTTTTTAATCAACTGAATATGTTTAAATAATGGATGAGCTCAATTTTACTTAGCCAGTCCTGTATGTCAAAGAACTCGTTCCCTTACCCTTTTTACTCTAATAAACAAGATTTAGGGAACAGCTCCATATACATTTAGAGTCAGTTTCTAGAAACAGGATTAATGGATCAAAGAGGATTAACACTTTTGTGGCTTTTTAAACGTTATCAAATTGCTTACCAAATGACTTCGCTCATTTTACATGATCACCAGTAATTTAATGACAGTTGTAATTCAACTACAAGGTGGGCAGCATGAAATTGCATCATTATTTTATAATCTCCACAAAATAAATAGGTAAGATGGTACCATATGGTTGTTAACTTATTTTTAATCAACTTGCCCTAAGAATTTCACAGATAATTAGATAACGTGACCATTTTTCTCTATTAATTTGGCTTTCTATATTTTACTTTTTGACAAGTAGTAATAGGAAAGGTAGCCCACATATGATGCTGTAATTTTCTTTTAGCAGTTTTGTGAGATAATCATAGAATTGAAAATAAGTTTATTTGAAAGCAAGGTATAAATGAGATGAATTTGTTTCTGTTGCCAGGAGTAGTATCTTACATAGTAAAATAAAGTTTGTTTAGAGAAATATTAGAGAGTTAACAACAGGCATAATGTGAACTTTCTTTTCAAATGGTACTAAAGTTGAAAACTGACCCTGCATGTAAACATTTTAGAATCTATAAAATCCCTCCTATTCCTAAACACAAGGAAGACCGAGAGAAGGGCAGAGTGCGCTAATGAACAGAATGAATACTGGAAGCGGAAGACCTAATCCGAGAATCTGGCAGTGAACATTCTGTAGAATGCAAATAGTAGTGATAAACTTTTCAGGGTTCTCACCTTCCTTAGCTGAAAGAGAAACTCAGGAACAAAGCCAGCTCAAGTTACAGAAGTTCCTTGTGAGCTTTCTGCTTCTCTCTGTCCACAACCACTTGGGAGCGCGTCTGTTAGCACAGCTTGCTCCTTCACTTCCGTCAGGAGTCTGCTCAAATACCATCTATCTCTGCCTCCTTTCCTTTAGACAGGAAGGTTCTGTACATCCCTCTGGTCATATGTTCCTATTCCCTTTGACCACATTTCATGTTTCATGATCTGGCATTTGCTTAATTGCTTTTTTATTCATCTATACTACCTTAAGAGCATAAGCTCCACAAGGGTAGAGATCATGTTTATCTCATATTCTCAGTACTGTATCCTTAGGACCTGACAGAACAGTACTTGGCATACTACATACTGCACATATATTTGTTGAGTGAAGGAATAAATGAACGAATTGTGAAAAATCACAGATGGAGAACTTTTCCAATCTCTGGTTGATAAATCCAACCGAATACAAAGATGGGAACATTTTGGTGTAGGAGCAGACACAGGAGATGCAGTTTTGGTACAAAGACATGGCGTTGTGCTACAGACTGAAATTATGATGCAGTCTCAAGGCAACCAATGAAAAGGAAGATAACATTGGATCCAGACTGAAACTATTCTTATAGTCACATTTGTCTCATTGTTTCTCCATTTCATTCTAACAATGGATTAAAAGTAGTTTAAGAAGCTCATTGTATAATATTTTCAGATACATATGGTGACAAGTACATGTTTGTATGCACATGTGTGTATCTATAAACACACATAGCTGTAAATTTATGCACACCCACACCCATATACCCACTTGCATGTATGTTTTGAGTGCATATTGTTAAGTTAACTTTAGTAAAATCTGTAGGAGGTATCCCACTAAGTAGACTTGCTTAACAGCAACTAATGTTTTGTGTATTTTTAAAGTATATGAAGAATTTTGTGAGTTATTGCAATGGAGAGAAGCCCAAAAAAACTAAATCTTGATAATTTATTTAGCTGGGTTTCTGGTGACCATGTTGCATAAACTAGAAGTAAGGAATTCTGTAAAAAGTTATCTTTTATCTTAACTAAGTGTGCTTTTCTGAGAATGTTACACACACACACACACACACACACACACGACAATAGCACACAGATGTAAAGATCTCCACCTTGCTTGGTACGAACCCCAATACTAATGCCATCGTTTCTGTCAGTCTTATACTCATGACTTGGTTATGTTTTCAACTTTTCTTTAAAAAGCACAGTGATGACTTGAAGCATCATTCACTCTTAACTTCCATCCTACCTAAAATTCCCCTAAGCCAGTGGACTTCCCCAGTTTAAAATGGTCTGGGTCATCAAAGGCAGAGCATCTGCTGCTTCTCAGCAGTCGATGATGCCAGTAGAAAGGGTCTTTTGAGTAGGCTCATGCTTCTTCCTGTTCAAGGAATGGCCTTTGGTGTGTTGCCTTTGAAATCAATTGATTTTCTTTACATTTAATTCTTTTTCATTTTCTAAAACTTTCTTCATACTAAGTCGAGTCAGCACTAAACTGTCTCTGTGGCGGTTATATATCTTAGCTGTTCTTTTATCCTCCCATAGAATTGGGAACATAATGATGGAAGGGACCAGAGATAGATCAGCTCATCAGACTTGCAGTTAATCACAGAGAATTCAGCTCTTTTGCCATTTACCCTTCTAGCAGAAAATAGACTCCTGAGCGTCTTTCTATTATTGCTTCTGTGTGTTGTGTGCCATGGAAATTTTCCATCTCTCCATTTCAGTGACTCTGCTGTTGAGGGTAATCTCCTAGGCAGTGCCTGCCATTGCGATTAGTGGCAACGTCACTGAATTAAGATAATCAGGCCACATTCATCGCATATACTTGGAGCAGAAGCTGCAACCACAGGTGAAATTGAAATGCCCGGTAATGGCCATTTCAGTGTCGGTTTCCTGTTCTCTCCCTAAAGTACATTTGCTTTTGCTTTTCCTCGTTGCCTGCTGAGATCTTTGTGCGGGTGTGAGTGGCTGAGGCTTGAGTTGATAAGTTGGAAGGGGTGCGGGGCGGAGAAAAGGCCACACAGTTTGAAAAAATAAATGCATAAAAATATATGGTGCTCTAGCACACCGTACTGCCATCTCTCCATCACTGCACAAGGGTGTCCTCATATATTAACTTCAGCATCAGAATTCTGAAGGCAGGGAAGCAAATGTAGCAGCTGTGGGAGCTCCGTAAAGTGGAGCCAGGCATGCCATTCTGAATTCTGAAATTGCAAACCTACGGTTCAGTAGGTTGCAGCCACACAGAATGCAGATGGCGTGTTCCCTTGGATTGTCACTGTGGTTCTACAGTGTATATAAATGGCTTCGGTTCACTCCCGTTGCCTCTGTCACTGCCTTTTAACACCAATGTGTCAGTAAAGCCATGTTGCAGTGACAATCATTTGTTGGTAATAGGGCTCAGAGGAGACTACCTTGGGAAAATTTGAAATTAACTATTTCAGAATGGAAGATTCCTTTAAATGTGTTTCATGTGTGAGAAATGGTATGGGGCACTTGATCATTAGGTTACAACAATAATTTAGATTCTCTGAATAGATGTTATGGGATTAAATAGATAAAATTGTTCTCTTTTTTTTTTTTTTTTTGCTTTTTTTGTACACATACATTCCCAAACCCCCCTTCGCCCCGCAGAAATGGAATAACTGAACGTTATTAACAAAATCAGTGATTAAACAATTTTCTTTTCACCTGTGAGTATCCAGTGATAGAGTCTGGGCATATACAAGACTGCAATTACTTTTAAGGCTTTCAATGATGCTCTGTAACAAGGCCTGACTACTTCTCCAATGGCAAGTGGGGCTTGCCCCTCACAAACCATGTCCGGGGCTCCCCCTTTTTGCCATGTACACTGGCTTACCAGCCCCCTGAGAGAAGGAGGTCCCCAGCCATTTGCACTTATTGCATATTCGTCCTAGGGTTTCCAGTTTGTCAACTTGTTTATGACTTAAGGCCAGCACAGGGAATCAGTACATGTGAGGCTTTCTCAGAAAGTAATTTTTTTTTTTTTTTGGTACTGAGGATCGAGCTCAGAACCTTGCACTTGCCAGGCAGGTGCTCATGCCACTGAGCTATATCCCCCACTCTCAGAAAGTAATTTTTAAAACTGCTTTTGTGAGACTATCTCTTTAGAGATGTGCATAACAAGAGAACAGATACAGTATTTTCTTATCGGAATGATTAGTTATGTGTTGCAAAGGCAATTAGTCAAGTGAGGCTTTGTGGTAGAGGAAATTTTAAGACTTAAAACTTTTCCCTCCCCCAAGTGATTTATACCCATTCATCAAAGTACAGTAAACACATTTAGACTGATTTTACTCCACTAAGGACCCATCAGTGAAAGGACTTAAAAGCCAACCACTTTTGTGACAGTAGTTAGAATTCTACCAGCTTCACTGCCGTAGAATGTGTGCAGAGTAGATATAACACATAGTGTATTGAGAAAATATTATACTTACAGATCCAGGGTCCTAATTCTGATTTTTTTCTTGTATAACTTTCATCCAGTTAATATATTTGCATAAATGAGGGGAGGGGTGACCATTGTTTCTGCTAATTGGAAATAATACCATTCTACTTTGGCTTGTGGTATCATTTAACAGATAAAGGCACTTCACAAGTTGTCTGAAATTTATAAGTCCTCTGACAGTGTTGGAATGGTCATTATTATGGTGGCTCTATTTGCCCATATAACTCAAGAAAGACAGAGAAGGAAAACCAAAAGGCAATTTATTCATTTGTCTGCACTTTTCCCACTTACTATGGCAATTGTCTTGAATTGTAGATAGTTAATGCTAAAAGAAAAAAATAAATAAAACATAAGTCTATAAGTTCTTATTTTACAATTGGAAAAACGTTCAGGGAATTTGAACAAATGATCTTCCCAATGACATGTATCTCTTCGGAGGATAGAACCATGTCAGGGTGCTAGGTTTTCTCTACTATAGCATGATGTCTGCTATGCTCCATGATTCCTAAATGTAATGAATTCAAATTTTAACTTTGTATCTTGCAAAAAGTAACTTCAGTGTCATCCTCACTTTATGTGTTAACCAACCTAAAACCTATTAAATATATGGAATGAAGGGACCCATCAGTACCCACGGTATCAGCAAAGGTAACAAGCAAGATCACTGCCCCATTTTTAAACGCAGTAGGCAATCAATCTTTGACCATTCATTCTTCAAATACTTGTTAAACCTCTCTCTGGTGTATCTCTGGCATCCTGCTAGCAGTAATGATAGTTAATATGTTGACTTCTTACAGTCAAGCCATAGGCAAAGAAATTTACTCGTGTAATCTAATTTAATTCTTAGAATTTAGGGACTAAGTACTACACTGACTTCCACTTTATGTTATGAAGAAAAATAAAAAATCAAATAAGAACAACACCCCCATCCTTTCCATACCAGGTTGGGCTGAACTATATTTCTAAAGTTAGACAGTGTTTCCCTTCTGGCGTATAGTTGATGCTCAATAGCATGTGTTTAATAAATAGGCATATGCTCTAAGGGGAATAAAATTTGTATTAAAAATACAATAAAATGTTTCTAGGCAGAACCAAAAGCAACACAGTAGAGTTAAACCTTAAAAGAGGACATAGACTCAATTAAATAAAGATACAAGTAGATCATTTATTAAATATGGAATTCAATCCTGACTTAAAGGACATTTGAAATTTCTTGACCAATTTTCTATTCATGGACACAGGAACAAATCATGTACAGTATAGATATATAAGAACAACTGTTTTTGAAAGATTGTTCAGGCATTCATTTTTTTTAGTAGTGGAGGGACTTCTTCCTTGAAAAACAAATAAAAAAATCAGAAACCAACATGTGATGATCATTACCTGTTTTGCTCTCTTGGGTATCTTCCTTAGGATTAGAAGCACATATTGCCTGCATATTTAGTGCCCCTAATATAAACTTGGCATTTTCAAATTCCTTCTTACACTTGGCACCTTCAAATTACTTGCAAATAGGAAAGAACTGGAAAATTATTAGGTAAGTTGAAAGGATTTTTCTTAAAAAACTGATTCTCTCCTCTTTGCTGGTCATTATACTGCAGTTCTAGCTGTGATACCTATTCACGAAATCAAGAAATGTTAATCTAAGATGAGAAGTAAAACTCATTTATTTGACCTGTGTAGCTAAACAGGCAAGGGGAAAAAAAAATAAGGCCTTTGGGGACGACCACTTCAGAACAGGCAAGGAACCATGTGTCATTCTTGAAGCTTCTCTCTCTCCCACCTGGTTTTGCCTTTTCTCTCTAGAGGCTGACAGGGATCATTCAGAAGCAATTTTGAAGTTAACTTTGAGTTGAATGGAGATTTCCTTTTTGTGTTCTTCTGCAGACATGCGCCTTGCAAGATTTTTCACCAACTCCCAGGGCAGAAACTTTTTTTGCCAGGAATGTACATGTTCTAACTTCCTCAGACTTTGGTTCCTCAGCCAACATTTTGGCCTTTGTATCCAGGCCAACGATCAGGCATTTTGCTAAAGCAAATGAAGAAAAGTACCCCTCAGACTAGGATGACCAGATCTCTTGGCTTCCCAAGCCTACTTTCTGCTGGCTTCCTCCGTGTATGAGTTGTGTTAGGCTCCACCTTCTGGACCTTGTTTTTGTATGTTTGTTTCCCCTTGCTGTTTGCATAGACCTTGAATCTCTTGCTTTCATGTTGTCTTTGATTGGCTTGTTATGACACTCAACTAAATGCCACAAACACCTGTTATTTTTAAGAGCATCTGTAAATGGCCCACTGTGTGGCATATCTCAGCCTTCAGTAGGTAGGGAGTCTCCTTCTGTCTCTTTTACCCACACATCAGGAAGAAAAGGAACTCTGTGTTTTCCACTCTGGGAAACATGAAAACACTGGGACTCTATACTCTGATGGATTATGCACAAGTCCTACTGTGTAGCTACCTGAATGAGTGGCTTCGGCTTGGGAACTTCCCTGCACCTTTTCTTCAGTTGCAAAATGTAGATAATATTTCCCTCTTCTGCAGGGCTGTGAAGATCAAATGCGATGGCTCATAGGAAACGCTTAACCTGAGAAATCCTAACATCTTTTTCCATCCTCTTTCTGACTTTCTCCATTCTTTCTTGAAGATGAGAATAAAACATTGCTGTTCAAAAGCAAAGCAGGAGAAAAATCAAGAATTAAATGATTAAATCCAGAATTTTCCTTTTATGTACTTAACCAATGGGTCATTCAAGGTACTTCGCAATTTGCTGAGAAAACCATTAAACACCATTAGTAGGTCAGCTGCCACTGACTTCAAAACTATAGTCCTAAAACCCAGGCAAGTAGGGAAATCATGTTAATAGCTCAGATCACTTTGATTTGGGCCATAAGGCCATCGTGACAGATGCAGTAACTATCTCATAAATACTGCAGCATTTCTTTCGGTGACTATAATTCGCAGAATAGAAATGGTCATGTGCTATAATTATGTAATGTGATATCATTTAAAAAAATGTAAAGCTTAAGCAGAAGCCTTTTGATCAAGTGGTTCGGCATCTTTAATCACCCTGTTGGTCACAGTTCAGTGGATCTGGTCTCATCGAAGTGACCCTCGTATCATAAAGTACCTGCTATTTGACCTTTGTCTCCTTTAAATCCTGAAGGAGATTTTACATTAGTGCAGCATATAGAGCTGGAATGAACTTTTGAGACTGGTCTTTTAAATGTCCTCTAACTTTTGTGTGGTTGGTTCCAGCACAGTCTTTTAAACATACAGATAAGCTCAACTTTCCCCACCCTCTTCTGAGGAAGAGACTGGAGACTATGCACAGAAATGGCACTAGGAAGGAGAAGAAGGAATGCCAGGTCCTCAGCATTTGTCCTTGTTTTATATTTAAGCATGTGTTTGTGTGGTAAATTATATATGCATGCAGTGTGTGTGTGTGTGTGTGTGTGTGTGTGTGAACAAGAGCTGCTAGTAAATTCTGCAAGGCTTATACTTTGTACATACATAAATATGTATTGCACATTTATATATAAATATTTATTATATTTTAAAATATATAAATAAATGTATACATCTACAACTCATGAATAAATTTACAAATAAAAAGTATGCATGTTCAATTTTTAAAGATGAAACAATTCAAAAGACTAAACATACCAGAATTGCCCAGAATTCCAGAAATGACATCTGTAAATACTTTGATAATTGTTAGGTTGATATATTTTAAAACACCTAAAAGTGTACATAACATTTCTGAAGAAAAATCAGTAGTTAGTTGGTCTTACTACAGGACTTATATTTTTGCCAAAAGTATAGTGCAGGAACAATAGTTTTCCAGGTGTAGTCCAGGGACAGCAGGCTGAGTATCACTGTGACCCTGAGAGAAATGTACACAGTCAGGTCCTGCCTGACACTGCTGAAATTCCAGAGAAATTCTGGAGTTGGGGCAATGATCTGTGCTATAAAAAGCCCACCAGACTATTGTGGTAAAGAATTAAGTTGGAAAAACTTTGACCTAATGTATGGTCTGGAAAATCTGAGTATAAATTCATCTTAGCGTTCATTACATTGTGACCTGGAGTATGTTACATATCCACCTGTGTCCTCATGGTGAAGATGATATTTACCCAGAAGAGTTATTGTGGAGGTTAGAGATAAATTATAAGAAGAGTTGAATACAGTGGCTAGCTCATTGGAGGAGCTCAACTGACTATCCCTTTTATGAGACCACCGTACCTTTCGCCAGCAGTCCAGGGCTATGATATGTTTCTGTTTGTTTGTTTTTGAGACAAAACAAACATCCAAAACACATAAATGTGCAGTCCAGGCTAGCCTTGGACTCACTACCTAGGCCCGGCTGGCCTCGGACTTGTCATGATCCTCCTGCCTCAGCTTCCCGAGTGCTGGGATTACAGGCGTGAGCCACCATGCTGGGTACCATCTGTGACAATTTTGAGTGACACAATAAACATATGCTTCAGGACAGCAACACTGTTGTTAATATTTAAAACTTGCAGATAGCATTGCAGCCAGAGGAATATGATCCTGGTCCGTTTTAGAATTTGTACTCCTCAGAAATAACATATGGTTCTTGACTGCAACTATGTCGGCTTTCCAGGGAGGCTAGATGATTTTTTTCAATGTATTTTAATCTATATAAATTGAACTGATAATTCTGGACATGGGATTCTTCCATGAAAGCTACATTTTGATTACAAAACTCTGGATTGTAAATGTGAAAGTTTGCTAGGTCCTATACTGCCATCTTTGCCTCCTGTGAGAAGGACACACAGTCACACAGGTATTAATTAAACCCTTTTTTCAAGAAAAATTAACAGCTATTGCGGACAAAACATATTGGAGTATCACAAAAGAAAAAATAAGAAAAATGAGTATGAAACAGACACAAAGATAAATGTAACAGTGGGTGTTTTTAGTTGTATTATTATTATTATTATTATTATTATTATTATTATATTTTTTCTTTTTGAGACAGGATCTCAATATGCAGTTGAGCCTGGCCTTGAGCTCACTTTGTAGCCCTGGCTGGTCTCGAACTCACAACAGCCTTCCTGCCTCAGCCTCCCGGGTGCTGGGATTATTGGTTTACACTACCCCACCTGGCTCTAGCTGTACTGTGTTCAACATTTTGACACATTCATCTTAAGGAAGATGAGCCGATGGGACTTACGTGGTAAAGGGTGCATGAGGGACTTGGTAAGGCACCATCCTCCCTCTGAGTCTACAGAAGTGTTTGTGTGGATGGAATTTGGCTTAAGTTGGCCCAAAGTGGCAAATTCCAAGACACTCTGCTGTTCATTCTGACCTAAACTCAAACTTGTTCTAGCAGCCTTACTGGCAGTTAGGTACAGTGCTGTGATGCTCAGTCTGTGGAGCATTTGACTTCCATTTCCATTCCATAAGCTGTGACCACCTTAAGTAGGGGATGAATTGCTGTTACAAACTTGCTGTGATTTCAGAAAGATTTAAAAAACTAAACCAATAAAATGAAATAATGCAATGCCAATATTTAAGGAGGAATATTATGGCAGATAAATCCTTGGTGGTTTATTGCTAATGGCCACTTGACATTTTTAAATAGAACATTTCAGTAAATCACTGAAAATTAGCCGACAAGAATTTATATTCATCTCTTTAAATGATACTTATAAATAAATAAATATGGTTTAAATATAGTTTGAATGATGCTGGATTTTCCAGCAGTATGTGTCCTCATAGAAGTTTTTGTTCTACTTTCAGGTCAATTTGACAAGCATCTATTGTAGATTTCCCATAAGTCCTGAGGTGTGCTGGTTCCTAGAGACTCACAGCAAAGAAAAGTCAATTCCATAAACATAGTAACTCACTAGCCAGATTAGAGTCTGTAATCCTCTACCCTAGAAAAACACCTCTCTTTTTTATATAAAAACCCATGTAAGGGGGCTTCTGTTACTTGTGTGTTAGAATTCAGAACTGCTCTTCATTATTCCTTGTGAACTTTGGCTGACACATAGTTAAGGGCTAGACACTGGTCAATGGTTTGTAATAAGTGCCAGTGGCACAGTTTAATTATGTGTGTATTCATTCATTCATTCTGCAAATATTTAGTCTGCATGTTCCATAACAGACATTGTCCTAAGCATGGAAGATAGCTGTGGCCACACTGAGAATGGTGCTGCCCTGAGTCCTTAATTTCTACTGGGTGGTGCCTCTATACATGAACAGATACTTTGAAAGCTAAGTTGTCAAAAAAAAAAAAGAAATAGAACAGTAGAATGGAAGAGTCACTTTGGTGAGTAATAAGGAAGAGATTTTACCCAGAGCTTTCTGAAAAAAAACCTCTTTGAAAAGGTGCTATTTAAAGTAGAATGTGAGACGAGCAAGAAAAAGGTGTGCTGTGACCATCGTGGTGATGGCCACAAGGTATTGGTCAGTGTGCCGCCTTCAAAGAGAGTATGCTCTGTGTAGTTCAGGAGTGTAGGTCAGTGGGACTGAACCTGTGTAAGTGAAGCAAGAAAACTGTCCATGATGATTTTTGAGAAAGGAACAGGACATATTCTTCAGGCTTCTGAGGCCATAGCTTGTCATTTTTTGGTATTAAAATGAGAAATCAATGGATCTGAAGTATGAAAAATATGTCTACTTTGGTGTTAAATTTCAAGAAGAAGTGAAGAAGCTTAGTAATTTTGTATAGATTCTTTTAAAACAGGGTGAACTCAAGTGTCTAGTAATTGTTCAGTTTGGGCTTTACAGAAAACTCGGAAATGATGCTCAACCATCAGTTCAATTCTAGGAGCATTCAGAGTTTGAAAACAGAAATAAAAATCTCTAAAGCTCAGTCTTTACAAAGACATAATGCTAATGAAGAAATAATTCCTATCTCAAGTAAGCTACAAGCTATTGGAGAAAAGAACTATTTATAATTATCTCTGATACCAAATTTTAATGGAGGAAATTCTATATTGGAAGCTTAAAGGAAAAGCCAGCAAACTCTGACAACATTAAACATTTATTGTATAAATATTTTTGATTGCTTGACACATATCAGGAAAGTTATAATAGTAAACAGAACAGACAGGGATCACAGTCTTGTGGAATTTGGTATCCAGTGGAGGAGGCCATAATTAAATATTAAATGTATTCACAAATTGAATAAATGCAAAAGGCAGGAAAGAACAGCATTTAAGATCCTATCTGACACAGGGACACTCAATCAATAACCGCTAAATAAATGAATGGGTGAGTCAATAGTTGGTCTACTGTGGGATAACAGTAAGTGAAGTACTTTAGATAGCCGGTCAAAAATGGCACCAGCAGGATCTCCCATTTAAATTGGGGTCAGAACGGAGTAAGTTTTTATCACTTTGCCAAATTAACAGAAAGGGTGGCTTCTAGCTGGAGAGGCAAGTGTGTGAAGGCCCAGAGGTGAGAAAATGTTCTAGAGTGTGTCATAAAGCTAGAGAACGACATTAGAGAAAGCAGTGTAATAGGGCAAGGCATTGCAGATAGAAGGAATTAAATTATTTTAAGTCAACTGACAAGGCATTTTAGGTCTGTGTTTTAAAGACCATCCTAACTTCTGCAAAGTGAATTGACCATTGGTGAAGTGATAACAAAAGATAATGTTTATGATGCTCATGTATCGAATTATATTTTTAAGATATGGTGGATTAGACTAAGACAGTGGGGGTCCACATGAAAAGACATGGAGGGATCCAACAGCAGTCACTAGATTTAGTGTGATAATGTATTTTTCTTCTCATTGTTGTCGAAGCTAAAAGAGTGAAGTTATCTTTAATTTATCACAGCATGAAGTATGCTTTGACAAAAACAAATTAATCTTACATTCATAAATGGTCTTCCATGTCATTTGATGAATTGAAATCTGAGGTATGACCTTCAAGCCTTTCAGTGTTCCATCTTGTTAAATTCCCGAATCATTCTCCATTTAGTATCTTCCTGACCGAATCTGAGATGGCCTTCCCACTACACTGAGACAAGACAGGTACCCTCTACTTCATCATCCCTCAACTGGTTATTCGTTCTAAAGACACTCAAAGCAGGCTTCACTTTCTTTAGCTCTTGGCTCAAGGAGCTTCATTTTTGTCTTAATGTATGTTGTTCTACAACAAGAGAATATTGGAGTCTAGATAATTTATTGAGAAATTTGTTGTTCAGAGTTCCGGAAGGTGGAAGTCTCACGTGAAAGGGGCTGCATCTAATGATGGCAGTCTTTCTACAATGCAGCTTGGTGGAAAGGCATCATGTGGTCCAAAACCGGTAACCCACAAGCTTCAGTTTTTCTTCCTCTTCTTATCAAGCTACTGTTGCTGTCACGGGAGAGTGTCCTATCTTCATGATGTCAAATATTCTTAATTGCCTTAAAAAGGCCCTCTTCTAAACACCTTCAAAAGATGAGGGTTGGAATTATGTTTCCAACATTTGAATTTGGAGAATATGCCTTCGAACTGTAGCATTTCCCCCTGTCACCTAAATGACAAAACCCTCCCTTTCAATAGATTTTGTCTTCTCTCTCTGTCTTTTTTCTTTTCAGTATTTATCATTATCTAACAGTGTATATAATTAATTTCTCATTATTTTGCTTGTCTTCCCCATAAAATACAAATCAAGAACTGTATATATACATTTATATGAATAAAATATATTATATATTATATGTATAATATATATTATACATTATATATAATATATATATTTCATTTTTGTATGTATGGTGCCTAAAACAATATTAGTACACATTGGTTGTATGGACAAATGAATGATTGAACTTGGAGAATGGTAGTTGTAACTTCCAGAACACATGTTGTTATAATAACTGCAGTTTATTGATTAACTAGTATGTCAGCCAAGTGCTTATTGACTTTTTCCAATAGCTCTTGGTGAGCAATGAGCCTAGGTGGGTAGACATGGGTCCAGTCAGAAGAATCTTGAATAAGTTGACAAGAAGCCTGGCCTAATGTAGTTAAGGGTCATCCGATTTTTAAATAGATAGGTGGCATACTTCCATTTTATATTGTGAACTCTGGCAATGCTGTGGAACAAATATAAATGTGTAGAAATGGTAAGTAGGGAAAAATCTGTCAGAAAATTGCTGAATTAACCCAGCTATGAGGTGTATGACACAAACCAACTTTTTAGTTTTTAGTTCAGAAATAAAAATAAGAGATCTTGAAGAAGAAAGTCATGTGTTGTTCTTTATATTGTGATTACTGTCAGCTTATATGAGCTGCTTTTCTTTATATCTTCTTTAGTTTTTTATATCCCTCAGTCCTCATAAAGCATTTGGATCAACTGGTCTTCTAAACTATTAAAATCCACCTTGAATTCTCTACTATCATTTACTTTAGAAAATAATACTATGCCCTTGTCCTGACCAAAATATTCAAACCTTCTTGAGAGTTTTCATAACAGGAAGGTCTTTGGATTTTTAGAAAAATCTCAGTTCTTATTATGTTTCTGTTGCTTACTAGATATGTGACCTTGAGCATGTCACTTCTCTGAGCACTGTCACCTTTTGGTATAAAAGAAGATAATAGGAAGAGGCCACCAGAGATTTATCTTCAAATACCTAAAGTCCTGCCACAGTTTTAACTGCAGATCTCATTTAGGGTGTGCTTAACAAATGGCAGGTTTTGTGTCCATAAAATGCTCTCAGTTTGGTATTATCGGTAATTTATCCCTATTCTACAATTGCAGACACTGAGGTTTAGATAAGCTGCTCTGTGTGCCAATGGACACTTGCTTATCCATATGATGTGCGTTTGAATGCTGGGTATCTGTCTCCAGATACCATCCTCTTACACACTGAAGGGCCAGCCCATACTCCCTGGGTAGCAGCGCTATGCTGGCCGCTCTTCCAACTCCATACAGGAAGGAACTTTCAAAGTGCTGAGAGATGTCGAGCTGCTCTGACAGGAAGTGATCTCTCTAAACAGCATTTAAAACAAGAGAATTGGCATGCATGGACAGCCAGGGCTTCTATTCACTCAGTGTTCAGCAAGAAGATCCAGACCTAAGATAGTGGCAGAATTAGATGGCTTGGAATTCTCTCAATATATAGGTTAAATGTGCTAAATCTGAGAACTGAGAAGTAAGTAACATCACAGGTTTCATCCACACCCACCACAGTCATTTCTGCGGCTTTTTTTCTACAGCATTTGGCATCCACAGCGGTTTTCCGCCCTCAGAATCCCTGTTTCTGTCTTCATCCTTCACTTCAGTGTTGACGGCAGGGATGGTTGTTTCATTTTCCCAGCTTATCTTCCATATGTAGTTTTCAATTCTGCTCTCAATAGACATTTAAATCATACTATGTATTTATTATCTATTGAAAGATATTTAGAAAACATAATTTGATGCTTAGAGTCCACCTGGAATAAGATACATTTTTCAAAAACGCATAGGAAAAGCTGAAAAGTCCAACGAACTTGCAGCTCGTTCAGGACCAAAAGTAAGTAGTTCCCATGGAAATAAGACTGCTACCCTTGAAAAGTCCTCAGCGGCTAAGCAGGCCCACCAAAGGGCCACAGAGGAAGACTAAACTGCCTCATCCTGCCTGGAAAAGATTTAATTTCACTGAAGGAAGCTCTGTTTTGTGAAGGTGATCAATTTTTTTTTTCCTTTCCTTTGTGGGGAGCTAAAGAAGGAGAACACTTTCCTCTTGAATAATATATTGTGAAAGAGTTTGTGAGAACAATGCCATGGAAAATCAGTGTATAAGGGACCCGACCTTGGACTAAATGTGGTTAAAGTGAGATCCCTTAACTGTAAGCAGCACTGAGTCAAGCTGGATAGAATTATTGCAGAAGACAGTCCTCAAGTAGAGAACGTGTTTAATGGTTTGTCAGAGCCCGAGTGGTGTGCAAAACAGTACGCAGTGCATTTACTCCTCCTTTGATGGAGCCCATCACAATGTAAAATTGAGAGGGCACTTGGCATTAAATACTGTATTTACAGAATTGTAGTAAAAAAATCAAGATAGCATTTAGTGTATTATTCTTATTAGAAAAGAGAGAGAAGGAAAAAAAATTGCCTCTATCGACCAACATAGTCCAATTATGATGTTTTATTTAAATAATCACAAATGGGCAATTTGTTCAAACTTATTTCTATATTCGCAGCATGAAATAATCCCCTATCCACTCAAGTTTTTCTATGAATCTAAGATGGGATAAGTAGAACCATAATTACAGGAAAAAATTTGGGCGTTGCAATTGCAGTCCAAAGTGTTGGCGCCTTCGCTTTCATGGCCTCTGCGGTTCAGCGTGTCTTTGTTGAGGCTCTATTTTCCCCCTCCCTTTAGCTTGCGTTTCCTCACAGTATTTTAAATTAATTATCAATACCTTTTATGCCTTTTTATGTTTTTGTTCTACATTTGTATGGACAGCTCTTGCTATTCTTTGTCAAAATTGCTTCCTTTGCCTTACACGCGTCTGAACTACGTCTGGATCACGGTGAGGGTTTCTGTGCTGGGAGCTGCACCCGCCTCAGCTGCAGCAGTGTTTGTTCCCCGGAGAACGGCTTTATGACAGCTGAACCTGGAGCTTCTCTACTGCCGGGGGTGGGTCAGAAGAGGAGAATTCATTTTGCTTGGCATCAGATGCTTGGCTCTGCCCCCATTTCACCCCAGGAGTACGATGCTCTCCTTCCTTGGGATGCTTAATGTGACCTATCGCTTCAGGAATATCCTGTGCAGTATTTTATTTGCTTGTACTGGGTTGAGTTCATAAACACTAATCACAAAAAAATGAATTAGCTTAACAATGAAAATGGAAGCACTGAACATCTGAGTACTTATGAATAATCCTTCAGAGTTGTTGATTCAGTGAGTTATCGTGTATATTTTATGTCCTACATAGTATAGGAAAATAATAGTGCTCTATAGAGAATCACTGATCAAAGAAGTCAGGAATAGAAGCTACTGGATTATGGCTGAGTCCCAAACTGAGGAAGCAAACTGACCCTCAGAGTTACATGTAAACCAGGAAAGGAGTTCATTTAAAAGATCGGAGAAGAGTTTTGTTTTTTTTTTTTTTTAAGTAAAAGAAGAAAAACATTAACAAACAGGCACAAAGTAGCACAAGAACAGTATACTCAAAACTGACTTACAGACAAGGTGACAGGAAATTAACAATGGTTGTTATATTACATATTGATAACTTCAAAGTGTATGCTCAGGAAAACACACATATACATACAAGATCAGAGAAGATTTTAAGAAGCCAATGTGAATTTAAACCTGAGTAACAGTAGTGCATGTAAAGGTATTTCCAAAGTGAATACATAGGCATTTACAAAGATAAAAGAAAGACAGTGACCGTGGTGTGGGCATTAAAATAAAGGAGGAGAAGAAAATTGGGCAAGTCTTCTCAGAAACGTAGGCTGAATACTTAATACATTATTAAGACAAATCAAAGAACAGAGGAGAGGGATACTTGCGTTGCTTCTGCGCTCTAGCTGCCGCCTTCCAAGCTATGAAACCCCAGGAAAGTCTTCCTTCACCATTCAGCTTCAATTTCCACATGTATTAAGTAAGAATAGTGATGATATCACTACTAATAACATTATTGAATGAGATAATAGTCACATAAAATTCTTAAAGCAAGACCTGCCATATATAAAGCAGAAGTTGTTGGGTTTCTTCATAGTATTATGGAAGTGAATACTCTAGACAGGCTAGAAAACCATTTCCCTCCTAGTGTCTTTCAGCTCAAAAATAATTGCAAAGGAAGTATATTTCTTGGACTGTCTAACAGAGGGCACTTTCTTTTGAGGATGAGCAGAGGGTAAGACTGCAAATGCAAAGAACGCTTCCGGTGGGGTGGAAGAGCCTGGAGCTGCCTTAGCTCTCCAGTTCGTCATCGGTGCACATATGTTTGGTTTTCTTGCCCTGTTCCGTCATGGTGCAGTGGACCAGTCAGCATGGCAATGACTGTATGTCTTTAAGAGTTAGGTCTCTAAACAGTGTGCCTAGAAGAAAGTTGATTTTTCAGAAAATGAAAGACTACAAAATCTATGACATGTCTTTCAAAGTAGTACTAAGCTGCTGAATTCAGTGGTTAATTCAGTTTGACTCTATATGGCAACAGTACTCATGAAAAAGGTCTGGAAAGAATTGTAATGAAAACATTAAGTCAGTAGCATAGGTTACATGGTCTGCATCAGGTTATGAATTAATGTATGTACTTTGTAACAAAATATACAGCCCTAAGAAATATTGAAATAAGAGTGTACTAGTAGATACATTTTCTATTTATTACTATGTGCCAGATACTTAAGTGCTTTTATGAATTGTTTTATTTATTATTCCACCAAACCCTCCTAATCTACTGTATGTTCATATCTCAATTTTGGGAATGAGAAAAATCGAGATGGAGCGGTTAAATAGCTTGCTAAAGGTCACAGCATTAGAAGATAGGAGAGTTGGGTTCTAGCCCAGGGAACCTGGCCCTAGTTCCATCCTTTTGACCAATTTATTTTTATTTTTACAGGGCTGGGGATATAGCTCAGTGGAATAAGCGCCTGCCTAGCAAGCGCAGGGTCCTGAGTTCGATCCCCAGTACCGCAAAAAAAAAAAAAAAAAAAAGGAATTAATATTTTTACTAGCTCACGTTTCCAGTGAATGTTTGCGTTCTTCATAGCAGGTTGGTGTATGTCTACAATACATCTCTTGTTTTTTCTTCCTGTTTGTTTCCATCCTTTCTTCCTCCCCCATAAGCATCCCAACAAGTTTAAAACTTCCATGTTTGACAACTGACTTAAAGCATTATCAGTGGTTACCGTACAGATTTGATTGAAGGATAATGGAGCATTCTTCAATTTCCTTAAAATATACTTGATAATATGAAAGGATTCACCCTTTGAAACAGAATTGTATGTTTCTAGGTACACAGAATAGTGTAAACCATTAACTACATTCTACATAAGCCTTGCCCCTTTCTCTGGGAATTGAAGGTTAAGTGACAGCTTTGTCACTTGCCCAGGCAGCCAATGGATTTGCTATTCCAGTAATTCTCATATAATAATACACTTATCTTTTTTTCCTTATTTTCCTCTCCTTTCCCTTACTTTCCCATTTCTTCTTCTCCTTTACTTCCTTTTGTACAGTTTTTGGCATTTCATTCAGGCCTGACAATGTTGTGTTAGTATACCAGGGTATGTTGTGTTATCTTAGCAATGATCAACATGTTAAAACATGCTGTCTGATTTGCAGGTCATATTATGAGAACTGGCAATCTCTGCTATCTTAAAAATAATACCAAATTGAGGCTACGATCTGTAAGCATTTTGTAATTGTCACCAAAGCCATTTTCGCTTTTGAAATCAGAATTTGTGAAGGCCTTAAAATCTAATAGAAAATGAAAAAGTCCATTTTTGATACAAATTCCACTAAAATTTCATCCCATGGAGCTCACTTGGGTTGCCAGATTGAAGCCTTGGTAGGTTAATATGAACAGAGCTTCAGTATTTTAACTGAGGTGACTGGCAACTATTGCCCCATGATATAATAATGTACTTGTTTTGTAAACACCACTCCGCCATGCCATCCTGATTACCACCTCTTACTGCATACGCAACCACAAAGACTAGTTTACCCCTGAGATACTGTATTGGCACTACAAGTGAGCCCATATTTTTAAAAGTTTGCTTATCTAAAAGATTAGGAATATTAAGCCAAAGAGAATGACTTGTAAAAGGTGACATGACTGCTTAAAAGTTGAGCCTCACCCCAATGCCAGTCTTCCAAATCCCATCCCAGCTGTCTCTCCCATCATCCCAACAAATCAAACTAGTTAGGCTGTTAGCAGTTGCTAGTATAATGCTAATGGTTATTAATAATGTAGATGCTTATGCAGTGTATTATTCTCAGAGTCCTCATGACTAAAAGTCTAAATTCAGTGGGAATTAGCTAATGAGCTAGCTGCTCTGTGCTGTGCTTTGCACTTAGCAGTGAATCATTTTAACTCTATTAGTTCACTGTCATGAACCCTTGCTTAACAAACTAAGAAACTAAGGCTTAGCAGGTTAAGTAACTTCTTAAATCATACAACCAAGAATGATGGAATTTACTGTTAATCCTACATCTTACTGATGCGCTAACTTCCACACAGTGCTGCCTCCTGAAGGGCTTTGAATCCATCTCTTCCTTCTCCCAAGCTAGAACTCATGTGAAGAGTTTTCTGCACACCCTCAGCAATCTGTCCATCAGTCTCATTTGGTTTGCTTCTTTTTCATTTTCTCCTTTCTTCTTCAAGGTAGGGGGTCCAGGAGAAGAGGAGAGTGCAGTCATTTGTAATTTCTCTGTCTTTGCTGGCCTCATGCTGAAACCAGCTGATCAGGATGAGCTCTACTTGGGAGAGCTGCTTGCAGTGCATGCCAAGTTCAGGTGGACATTGCCTTTGATTAGGAGCAGGAAAAGGCACCTCTAGTCTGTGGCTGTTTTTTCTGCGTTGTTTCTGTCCACAGGAGTGGTAGGGATGGAGACCGAAGAGGCTCAGTAGGCTGACTGTGAAGAAAGTTGAAGAAAGGCTCTCTATTACCTAAGGAATATAAATCACATTTCAGAAGTTTGCAAAGAGAAATGTGAACAGAACTGTAGAGAATTCCAAGGCTCTTGTTATTCTTTCTAATAATTTGATGCTACATACAGGCTACAAACAAACTTAAATATTAGCATGGCAAAACTCCCAGGGCCGTAATGGCACGTGTAATGCCTCCAGCAGGAGCAAGGAAAAGAAAAGTAAGTAGAGGTGCAGTTAGCTTCCTCTCAATAATTAGGGAAAAAGTAACATGAACGTTTTATCCACTTTTATTGAAAGGAACAGTTAATGCTTCATGTTATTTTCTTGACCAATTTTGCACACTTATATCTGGTGATCTGAACAACTAATTTGAAGACAACAACCTACAATATAAAAACCATTGCTGAATTCCTACCATCTCATTTAGTGAAGCTCTGTATCACTTCTATGTTTTAATTACTTTTTATCTCTTTAATTGTTTGATCAATCTTGCCTTCTTACATTTGGTAATCTGAGCAATTTTGTTGAAGATAACAACACGTAGTGTACCAACCACTGTTAATTCTTGTCATCTTGTTTTGAAATCCTATATCATTTTTATTGGTTTGGGTGTTGTTTTGTTTTTGTTTATGTTGTTAGTCATTTTTTTCTCTTTAAAATAAAAAAATAAAATTTCTAAACACTATTTTTATTAAGTATCCAACATTTTCAGGCAGAAGTACCTCATAATTTGACAATGTCACCTAATCATGCAGCAAGTGTATTTTAACTATACAACACAATGTATAAGGGCTGTTTCCAGGCCTCATAGAATTAAGATGCAATGAACAGACATGTTAAGAGGTAAATTATAATTAAGGGAAGTGAGTGCAATAATAAAGATATCTGTAAAGTGATTTGGGAATCTGATAGAGGCAACAATTTTCACTGCACATATTGGCTAAGTTTTTCCAAAGGAGTTGATAAGAGAGGTGGGGTTGTGTTATAAACAATCGTTTTCCAGATGGTGAATAGAGGGGGTAGGGGAAGATCTCAGAGGAGGCATTTCGTGTGTGCAGTTTGTGTGTAGAAAGACATGGCCCACTGAAGGAAAGATCCACTGTCCAGAGTAGTGAGCAGGACGACAAAAGAGGCCAAGTGTCATCTTCAGAATATAACAGATTGTAGTGTATTCCTGCTAGCACATGACAACTTTAAACCTCAGTCTTAATATGTACTGGAGTATCTCATTATAAATAAAGTAAGATTATTGTTCTTCTGTTTGGTTTTATAAGAAAAAAATTGTAAGAACTGTTTGCCAAGGTTAGGTGAACTCAAATACTATCCTAAAATTATGTTGGATCTGAGTAGCTATCTGGGTAACATCTTAAAATATAAGATAAAATTTTGTGATTTCCCATTAGATTAGTCAGTCTCATGATTAAAATGTCCACATGGTCACTTTAACACACTTTTACTTACTTCTATATCTGTAACATATGACCACTGTAGTTTTTCAGTGGGTTGTCGCAGACCATTACAAGTTTATTATTGTTGTTTGCTTCTGCTTTTTCAACACTCCCCCAGAGGACCAAAGGCTTTTTAATGTTTACCTGCTTCCTTTATTTTTTGTTTGTTTGTTTCCCATCTGAGACCGAGGTTGTTAAGCCAACCTTAACCATGGAAAGGTCTCAGTGACTTAAAATAACATTGTGTGTGTGTGTGTGTGTGTGTGTGTGTGTGTGTGTGTGTCTCACTCACATGTCCATGTGGCTTGGCTTTGGACCACACTCAGAGGTCCTTACTCAGATGTTCAGGATGATGGAGGATTCCCCACCTGGACCACCGCAGGTTGCAGAGGCAAGTAGAACAAAATACCTTGAGGATCATACTCTCTCTTATAAAAGACTAATAGTGTAAGTGAATGTCACCCCCGCTGACATTTCCTTGGCCAAATGGATCATGGAGCTTCCTGTTCCAGCTTTATGGTAAATTCTACCATATTTCTTGAGGAAGGAGAGTGTTAAATGTTTCATGATCTCACTGAGTTGTTTGCTGTGTATTAGTCCTCTCAGGTTTCTGTAACAAAATGCCATAGACTGGGTGGGTTAAATAAGGTCTCTTCCAAGTTCTGAAGGCTAGGAGTCTCAGTGCCAGAGTAGTCACATTCTTCTAGCTCTCATAATATGGCTCTGGCTTACAGATGTCCACCTTCTCTGTGTCTTTAAATGGTAGAAAGTTCGGTTTCTCTTGTTATAAAAGCAACAGTTGTAATAGACTAAGGCTCCTCCATCATGACTTCATTTAACTGTAATCACCCCATCTCTAAATCAGAGATGTGGGGTTAAAACTTCACTATATGAATTGGGGGATGGGCACAGTCCACTCCATAGCATTTGCCTCCCCAAATCGATGCGCTTCTTAAAAAAAAAACAAACACGCTCATTAGATACCACCTGTCCCCAAGCCTTAGTTCATTTCAATATCATTTACTGAAGCCCCAAATTCTAACTGTCATCATGTAAATAAGATAGGTTGATATTTGGGGTAGAAACAATCCTGCAGTCTTTCTCTCCAGCTAGAGCCCTGTGAAATCTGATGCATAATAGGCTTCCAGAATACAACAGTGGGCACACGTTGGATAAAATTTCTGTCAAGGGAGAAATCAGAAAGAAGGAAGGACAGACAGTTGGTAAGCAAGTTCCAAACCTCGCAAGACAAATTCTGCTAGAATTTTTAATTATTATTTTCGTTAAGGCATGTTTCTAATATATAATGCTTACCTCACTGCGGGCAGTTGGTACCTGTAGGTAACATGTCGTGATTGTTTTTATTCCCTTCTTCCATGTTTGTCCCCTTTCCTCTGTCTCTTGGTCCCCTTGCTTTTTGCAAAGGTCTATCTTCCTGTTTCCATACATATATGTTACATATACATATACATACATATATATACATATGTATCTTATTTTTCTCTTCAATTAATTTGTATTCTGGGTTTCTCATATAAGAGAAATAATGCAATATTTAAGGATTTGTTTCATTTAAAATTGTGTTCTCAATATGCATTCATTTTCTCACAAATAACTCAGGTTTACCCTTCTTTTTTTTTATTTAAAAAAATAAAAGTACAAAAACATATTAACAAACAGACACCAATTAGCATAAAAAATAGTACAATCACAACTAATCTATAGACAAGGTGACATGGTCTCAACAGTGGTTATTGCTTTATCCATTGGTATTTTCGAAGTGTAAATATATGAACCCATACACAGACATGCAAATTTAGTCAGACAATTAATCCTCTCAACAACAGAAAAAACACAAAAACCAAAAATCCAAAGACAAAAAACAAAACAGGCAAACATCAACAACAACAACAACAACAAAAACCCACCAATAGTTGCTGCTTTGCATATTGATATCTTCGAAGTGTGTGTTCAGGATAACACATACAGACATACAAGATTATTCAAATAACCCGTCATCGATTATTCCTTAGCATTAAGTGATATAATACAATAGTAGAATCATGTTAGCCCTCCTGCATATATGTATATTCATATATACATACATACATTTTTGTCTCTTTCTTTTCTCCTTTCCCTCGTCCCATCTGTTCTTTGTTTTAGAACAGATTTCCTTCATGTCTCTTAGTTTATATTCCCACCCTCGGGTTCTTACACCAGTGATACAATACGTTGCCTGCACATGTATCGCTGGTTTATTTCACTTATGAGTATGGACTCCAGTTTTGACCACTTGCCTACAAAGTCCCCAAAACTGTCTTTCTTTATAGCTGAATAATATTCCATTATATAAAAATGCCACAATTTTTTAATCCAGTCTTCTGTGGATGGGCACTTGGGTTGCTTCCACAATTTAGCTATTACAAATTGCGCTGCTATAAACATGGGTGCACATATATCAGAGTGATATGATGTTTTCAGATCTTCTGGGAAAATACCCAGAAGGGGAATAGCTGGTTTGAATGGAACCTCTAGACCTAGTTTGCTGAGAAATCTCCAAACGGCTCTCCACAGTGGTTGCACCAGTCTGC